>JBBPBX010036736.1:9189-20306 GCA_038048925.1 Garcialebias charrua | reverse complement strand
GGCTCATAATAACACATTACCTTTAAATATCCAAAGAAATTTTATAAAAAGACAAAGTTATTACAATCTCAAAGGGACAGAGATATTCATCAAACCACAATTCAGAACCAGCTTAAAAGGACGGTCTACCTCAATTCAGGGAATTCGATTGTGGAATGCTCTGGAGAGTGATGTTAAAAATGAAAAATCAATGTATACATTTAAGAAAAAGGTCAAAAAGGACTTGCTCAAAAACTATATATGATGTAATCTTGCGTGTTTGTGTATTACAATTATGTTGTACTTATGATGTACGGTACGTTTGTGTATTACAGTTAGAAAAATTAAGTAGAGTTATTCATTTTATGAAGCAGTTTGTGTATTACAGTTAGAAAAATTAAGTAGAATTATTCATTTTTGTGATGAATTTGTGTATTACAATTAGGAAAATTAAGTAGAATTATTCATTTTGTGAACATCTTGATGTTGTGCCATCTTTTAGTTTGTGTATTTCAATCAGAAAAATTAAGTAGAATTAAGTAGAATTATTCATTTTATGATCTAGTTTGTGTATTACAGTTAGGAAAATTAATAAAAAAATAAAAAAAAAAAATAGGAAAATTAAATAAAATTATAAAAAAAAATAAAAAAAAAAAAAAAAAAAAATTAGAATTAGAAAATTAATTAGAATTATGGGTGATGTAGTTTGTGTATTACAGTTAGAAATATTAAGTAGAATTATTCATTTTGTGATCTAGTTTATGTTTTACAGTCAGGAAAATTAAGTAGAATTATTCATTTTGTGATGTAGTTTGTGTATTACAGTTAGGAAAATAGGTAGAACTATTCATTCTGTGATGTTGCTTGAAAGTTATCATTGGTTGAACAAACTGTGAAATAGGGGCAGATATAATAAGATTTCATCTTCTTTCTGCTCCCTTCATTTTATCCTACTTGTAATCTTGTATCTGATGAAACTGTCTTGTATTGTTCTTTTAAAATGAATGAATAAACATCAAATCAAATCAAATCAAAATTATAAGGAATAATACCAAACATCTCATCTTGGACCAGAAAGTCAGAGAAAAAATTTGAACCTGGGGTCTTCTTTGTCGGATTACCATGACTTGCTAGCTCTCATCCAAAACAGAGGCACTGTAAGCATTGTATGAAGAAAAGTGCATGGTAGGCGAGGAGGCCTCTGGGATAGGCTAGCTGCTAGTCCACACAGATCTTCATTACCATCCCTTATTCTGGCCAACATACACTCTCTAGTCAATAAAATGAATCACATAGAACTCCTAAGATCCTGGCGGCATGATGTCCGGGACTGCTGTGTTTTCATCTTCACAGAATCCTGGTTGAACAACAACTCCGGACCCTGCCATCCATCTATCTGGGTTAATGTGCTGACCAAGCCATTACAGAGGGAGGCAAAACTTATGGTGGGTAGAACTTACGCTGGGTGCCAAAATATTGTGAACAAACACTGTTCGCCACTGGTGGAGTTTATTATCATCAAAAGCCGACCCTTCAACTTACCATGGGAGTTTGCATCAATTTTCCTTGCTGTTAATTGCATCTCTCCAAATGCTAACACCAGCTTGAAAAGTGAGGCACTCAGCAAACTAGCAGGCTATCGTTGAGCAACAGACAGCACATCGAGATGGATTATTCATTACTGTAAGAGACTTCAACCATGCAGATTGAAACATTTTATTGTCCAAGCTACACTAACGTGAAATTCCCAACCAGAGGAAACAACTTACTGGACTTGGTTCATACATCTTACAAGGCCTCTTCCCCCTCCCAACCCAGCAGTTCTCATCACCATCCTGCTGAGATGTGCATGCAGACCCAGAGTAATAGCAATTGCACTAAAACAAAATGAGGTACATGTGTGGCCAGAGGCTCTAAATGACAGTTTTAACACCACAAACTGGGACATTTTCAAAGAAGCATCCACTTAATGGCCCAGCATTTTCCATCCAAAACACATGGTTTTGGGGCATTGGTTTTCACACACATCTTTCATTGTCCATGAGAAACAGAGCTCTTGGGAAACCCCTCCCACTGCATTATACATCACCACATGAGATTCTTCTCTCCAGAGTCTCCACTCAGTCCCTGCTTCTGTCATTTGGCCACAAATCTATCATAAAGAGAGCGCCACACTTTTCGGCAGACAGACTCATCCATAAACACTGTCCGCATGATTTCCATCCAGGAGTTTTTGGACATTTGATTAATTTAGTATATTGGTTTAGTTGAACAGATAGATGTCTGAACACATTTCCACAATGACAAATACAGCCACAAACTTTGGACCCATCACACAATACTTGGAGCGTACACCTATGAGAAAATGTTTGGCAGACCTTGGCAGACAAAGCTGCTCTGAGAACAAAATGATGCCATCTTCATCATGCAGCTACAACAGTGAATGCCCATTTTGTTGCTTCTGATGGAGTGAAGGTCCCTTTAGAGTGACCACACAGCTAAAGAGAAATATACTGAGTCTGCAAATGGGTGCTGGAATTTCTGTTTGAGAAAAACGTGTGAACGTGCAGCAACACCTCCAAAAACTACCATGTTAAGCACGGGGTCCCGCAAGGATGTGTGCTCAGCTCGCTGCTCTTCACGCTGCTGACCCATGACTATGCTCCAACCTACAACACCAACCCCCCACATTATCAAGTTTGAAGATGATCCAACTGTGCTGGGTCTCATCAGGAACAACGATGAAGCTAATTAAACGAATAAGGTGAGCCAACTGGTCCAGTGATGTAAAGTTAACAATATTGTTCTGAGTGTGGGGAAGACCAAATTTAGTAAATTGTGGTTGACTTCAGGACAGCCACACCACCTCTCTCTGACCAATGATGGTGCTGCATTGGAAAGGGTGAACATCGTCAAATTCTTGGGGACTCACACCACTGAGGACCTTTCCTGGACAAGCAACCCCACATCGCTGGCCAAAAAGGCTCAAACCCACCTCTATTTATTCTGCAAATTGAAAAGAGCATGAGTTTCAGCCCCCATCATGCACTCATTCTACCAAAGGACCATCAAAAACATTCTCAGCAGCTGCATCACACTGTAAAATGGAGGCTGCACTGCCTCTTGCTGAAACACCTTGTAACACTGTGAATAGAGCCAGCAAGGCTCCCCTCTGCTTTCCCTCACAGACATTTCCACTCACATGCAGAGCCATCAGCTTTGCTTGGGACACCTCCCACCCCTCACACATGCTCTTTAGCCCTCTGCCTTCTTGAAAAATGTACTGGAGCCTCCGGGACTGCACCACAAGACTGCTGAACAGTTTTATCCACAAGTATTCAGGATGCTGAACTGTGTCCACCACCTTTCTCCTCTGCCTCCTGCTCCTGGTCCATGACAAAAGTCAAAACAGTTTGGAAGTCAAATATTACAGGAAATTCAGTTTTGCTTTCATACCTATAAAGTTCTTCTCTTTTAGAGTTTTATTTTATTGTATATTAATCTTTGAATTGAAATAATTGAACTTCACTAAGATTTACTGAACTTTAAGGAGGGAGCAAAGGAAAACAAGTCTAAATTACCTTAAACGGTGAGTTTAAAATGAACAGTCTGCTCACGTTCGAAATGATATTCTGTCAAATAGTTATCAGTAGTTAGTATTGTATCAGTCTGTCTACACTCACATACATTTGTGTAGTAAAACAGATGTTCCGTTGAAAAAAGTGGCAACTAAACAAACAGCGAAAGTGTAGCGTTTTAATATGAGCTTTTTTGGCGTTGTATCATTCTCCAGGCCACGGAGCATAAAAACTTTTAATTGTTAAATTTTTACTTAAAAAGACTACGCACAAAAAAAAAACAATGAGTCTGACTTACTTCATGATGGAAGTGTAATCAGGCTCAGTGATGGTTCTGGTGGCGCAGTTGGTAGAACTGTTGTCGTTGGTCGTTGGATTGAATCCCGGCCGGTGGCCTTTCTGGGTGGAGTTTGCATGTTCTCTCTGTGCATGGGCGAGTTTTTTACAGGTACTCCGGTTTACTCCCTCTGACCAAAAACATACATTAGGCTAATTATAACTCTAAATAGTCCCTATGGTGTGAGTGAGAGAGTGAATGGTTGTTTTGTTTGTCTCTATGTGTCCTTGTGATGGACTGGCATCCTGTCCAGGGTGTCCCCGCCTCTCGCACAGTGACTGCTGGATATGGACACCAGTGAACTCCACAACCTGAAAAGGACGATGCGAGCAATGATAATGGATGGATGTGTAAGGATATTTATATGGGGGGGGACAGTATTAAACTGACACACTTTACCTTATTTAATTACTTATTCAGATTGAATAGTATTTCACGGATTCTTTTCTATATCAGGTTTACCCAATATTTCTGTGATCATTTATCATTGATGGAACCATAAAGCTATTAAGTGACAATGAGACGTTGATTTTAGTTGGTATGCCAGAAGGCACTACCTTTTATTTAAAATAAATCAACTAAAATTAACACCATTACACTTGATTGACTGATTTCAATTTCTTGCAGTTTAACACGTCAGCAAACTTGATTGTAACACAACAGACATCAGTACAGGATGACAAATACTTTTTATCTGTGGCTCTTAGCTTAATGTAGTTTCCAGCTTAAAATGATATGGGATAGGAGGAAATAGGAGAAGAGATGGAGAGATAGTTTAAAGGAAATTAATTGTCTTGAGCATGTTACCAGAAATGACACTTCCCAGCAGACTTCTGCTGAATCCCAGGTACGTTTGTAAACTGACTCATTACCTTTTAAGCCGACAGCCTGGTAAGAGAAGACCTTAGAATTTCAGATGCACAGAGTCCTTGCAGGCCCAGTACGTCCGAACTGGTTATTGGTTTACTTTTCAACGTTTCCTGGGGTCCGCGTTGATCATCAGAAAATGCGTCAGCTCCTGGTTGACTTCAAGACAAGATGTTTCTCAAAGGAAGTTCATTAAGAACTTGGAGCTTTTTAGCTTTGTTGAATTTGTAACGGCATGTTATAAATCCTTGGCTGATAAACCAGTCTTTGACTTGATGACTCAGTTTATCTAGCCATGAGAGACGGAGAGCTGTCAGGTCTCGCTGTCTTTTCCAACTCTGAAGCGTTCTGGAAACAAAACGCTTTTTCTAAAGTGTTGAGATTAGGAAAAAGTCTCCTCATTGGTCCGCGTGCCAAGCGAGGAGTGTGAAAACGTGAAGTGAAAACGTCAAGGTCAACAGAAAGTCTGTTTAGATAAACAGAGAGAAATGTTTTGAGCGGACAGGAGACAGTGTCTAGAACTTTCGTCTACGACTTGATTTACTGTCTCAAACAAATTAAACCGAGACTGGAAGATCATTCTGACATATAATTCAACTTTGACATAGTTCTTTTGAATAGACACCTTCATTTGCAGAAGTGACACAGTAATGCTTCACATTAAAGAATAACACAGCATATAACATATGTGATTATAAAACATATTGTAAAGATACAACACTGCTTTACTGTTTACTGAGAAGTCAGTAAAGGTCATCACTGGAACAGGTCAAACAAGACATGTCAAGCCTTGACCCTGTCATGTCCACTACAGATGGAAGTGTAAAATAAAATGTTTTGCAGCACTAAATGTAAACAGTAACAATTGGCCTGAGATTCAAGCCACTTTCACACCTTATAATTTAATTTTAAAATCAAGGAAGTTTAGTAGCAAGTGTTTTTGAGCCATCAGGTTAAGAAAACTATTAATAAATACTACATATTTTATGTGATTTAAACCTTACAACTTACAACATTCACTGTGGCAGAAAAAGTTCTCAACAGCTGCTTTCATTTAGTTTTTTGCTTTTAAGTTCTGACAAAGCTAACCTTTGAGCTGTAGCTTCATATTGAGCCACACTAATGTCTAACAGCAGATTTGCACGTGACAAAGACATTAAAGTCAAATTTATCGTATTAAACTGAAGCAGTAGCAGAAAATATCATTTTGTCCTGATTGTCTTCTGGTGTCTACTTGTGAAACCAAAAGCCCTGAAACTCTGACTCTTTCCCTAGAGACTTATTTAAGAAGGCTTCTAGGATGTCTGAATGTTTCTGTGCAGATTTTTTTTTGTAAGTTTAAGAATCCCAACAACACTTAGACAAATACAAGTTTGAAATCCCCTCACTGGATCAAACCTCTAAAAATGCAGTCGACAGTTTTAGATGTTTTTCTTATCAATTTAAGCAAATTACATTCCACCTTATGTATATTAAGACACTGTAGTTTAGCACACCCATGATACTTGCACATCTAAGTATTTTGTTTACACCAGATATACTCCCCTTAATATTCACAGTCCTGCAGTCCTCCCATGTTCCCTGCGGCACTCGGTGTGTTTGCTGCAGTATAAAAAGCAGGTTGGGCTAAGAAGAAGGGTGAAAAAGGCTCATTAAGAAAGCTCAGCTCCTTGAGGCAGAAACAGATCAAAGCCCACCCGGAGACTGAGTCTGTCTTTATTCTTAGGTTAAGTTTGTACTCCTCACTTGTTTCTATGATTTCTTTCCAATCATGTCTCCATTTCAGGTGTGACCTGATTCAAGGCTCAGGAAATAATAAAGAAAATAACATTGCACTCTGAAAAATGCTCAAAGTCCCTTACCTCATCTTCCTGAAAACTAATGAGACCATGAAAGGCCTCTGTGACTTTAATGAATATTTCAGTAAGCAGGTGTTTTGTATTCATGTCAGTTCAGGGGTCCATGTTTTAAACGAGCTTGTTAAGAATTAAACTGTGGCTACATTTGTATGCAACTTTCATTTTAAACAAAAATAAACTGCAGGGAAAAAATCTACTTTTAAACCTTATTTTGTTTTATGTAAGATTCTTTAGCATGTGTTTCCTGGAATAAGATAGATAAGATAAGATAAGATAAGATAAGATAGAACTTTATTGCATTAACCAATGTTATTTTTCCTCCTGAATTATTTTTTGTCAAGATCTGGACCTAAAGCAGAAAATGGCACAGTCGCAAAAACATAGCTGAACACTCAAACGCACCATCCATTCTTGAGCTTGATCATCTAAATCAGTCTCTTCGGGACTTTCACAGAGTTGATCTAAAGCCACACTTGACAATGTGCTTTCAGTTATTTCCATTATGAATTTTAATAATGGCTCTTTGCCTGTTATATCCTGGTCATTTTGTCAAATATGTTTTAGCTATCTTTCTTTCTAACTTGACTTGCCTATCATGTTTACTGTATGGACAGACATTTTTCCTGATTTGAAAATTGTGGCAAAATAATTATTTGTTTTATCGAAATAAAATGTTTAATTTTAGTTTTATGTTTGGGAAGTTTCCAGTAATGTCTTATGATTGTTAGCCTTTTGTCACGGTTTGCCAAACAGATCAAATTATTCTACTTGAGGTTTCTTAAAACAATTTATCCTTCACTTTAAACCTAAGAAAATTTTAAAAAAAATTAAAAGGACAAAACTTTTCTCACTTTACTCTGATGCATGCTCAATAATCCAGGTAGAAAAATCTAAAAAAGCTAAGTCTGGTCCTCTGGACATTCAAAAAATAAAACAACACAAAGCAACAAAAAAAAATGTAGAAACGTTTTTCTCACTTTAAAATAGTGGAATGCTGCTTTCATTTTGAATACTGCAAAATGTCCTTGTATGTTTCCATTTTGTGCCTCAATACATTCCTGTCTTGCACAGCTACTGATAATTATCAATTCTTCATGGCTGGATTTTCACTCTGACACATTTAAAAAAGACTGTTAAAAGCTCAGATACAATATATTCCTTCATTATAATCTCCATGAATCATGGAGAGGTCAAGTCAAGTCAACTTTATTTATAAAGCACATTTAAAACAGCAGCTGTTACCAAAGTGCATCCCAAGATTTTTAACAGACTGCTTAAGATATGGCTGATGTGAGTCCAGGTTTACAGGATCAGAGGCAGTGGATGAGCTAGGGCTAAACACGACTTCAGTCTTCTGATTGTTAAAACTTAAAACATTTGAAGCCATCCTTGCCTTAAAGCTGGGGTATGTAGTTTATTTTTTAAACATATTTCTTCACTCTGCCCTTATCTCCTGATACATTGATCTTTGACATGTAATCTCTCAAAAAAACTATAGTCCTCTGGCGTCTCCCGGTGGTAATAAAAGCATTTATAAAAAGCCAAGAGCGCCCCGCGGTTAACCAGCCAATAAAAACAGAGTTTACTACCAGCCAATAAAAACAGAGCTTCTTACTTTTCACCCCCTAACCCACGCCCCCCCTCCCCAACCCACGCCCCCGCCTGTCAGCCTGCAGCGAGCCCCGCAGCGAGCCTGCAGCGGCCGCGCAGGTTCTTGTTGAAATAATTTCAAAGCGATGCAAAACTGTTTTGTATGTGACACAAATGTATTAAATATCCCTTCTTCATCCCTGCTCTGAACTTTTATTTTTTTTTTGCCAAAAGTCAAGTGATCGCTTCTTCCCCTCCAGACCTGCACTGACAGAAATGAGGAAGTGGATCAATTTGTCACGAGCAAATTAAATCATGTCCAACGTGGCTGTGTGAAGCTCTGCAGGTTTCAGGGTGTTTTTGTTTTGCTGGACCAGTGGTCCATGTTTTATTAACACATAATCACAGAACTTTGCAGTGCTGAAACGGGACATGTAGAGAAGGCGGAGCATTCCAGGCTGCAGCGCGAGTGAGGTGGAGCTGAGTCATATATGGCTCTGAGTGAGGAGGGACCAGAAACGTGTCTCTGTTCAAAATGTTTCTAAGTGCCAGCGTGTTAAAAAGCTGCATACTGAACCTTTAAAGTCGTCCAGACATTTTAACAGAGGGTAAATGGTGTAAGCACTAGCTGGTTTCAAGGGCAGGTAAATCTGACAATCATCAGCATAACAATGGAATGAAAAACAATGTTTCCTCAGGATACACCCCAGAGAGAGAGAGCAAATAGAGTGGGAACAGAAGGGGTCTAAGAATCGAGCCCTGTGGGACCCCACAGGAAAGAGGGCACAGAATGCACAGCATGAAAGCACAAAATGAAAGGTTACATTCAGTTAACATATGTGGCTTTAAAGGAGACCACATATTGGTTTTATAAATTTTTATGGTATGTCTGTGGGATATCCAGACCATGTTCATTCAATTTAATGCACAAAATAATTCTTGGATAATAAAATATCCCCTTTTTAGTTCTGCCTTTTCTCATTTCCGTTCTGAACAGGCTGTTTATGATAATGAGCTCTGAAGGCCACGCCCTTCAAAAATCTGTTTACATTAACTCCGCCCTCTGTAACAGCCAGTATCTCTAATCTGTTGTTGTTTTAAAATTAGCTCTTTTTTTATTACTCATTTGACTTACTGTTAGTGCTAGCTTAAGATAACTTACCGAAAGCCGTCTGCGCGCGCCGCCATTAGCTGCTCCTTTTAGCATTAGCCCACCCGAATCCGAGGCTAATGATAGCTCTTCCTCCTCCGGCACACCGCCCGCTTAGCTCCGCTCGTTGCATGCGGCGCTTTGGGAGCGATCGCTGCTCCAGTCCAGACACATACACAAAGTTCACCGAGTGTTTCCAGTTAATTTATCCGTATGAGGCAACCTCTGACCGGACCCACGGTCCTCAAAAGCCAGCAGTTCCCAGCAGCTCCCGCCCGCAGATGGTCCCTTCGCCGGCGGTCTGCTCGTTTTACGTCTGCCGGCTGCTCGTTGGGAGCGATCGCTAATACGCTAAAAATTGAACTAAAACGTAAAAATAACAATTATACTTTATTTATAAAGCCATTTAAAACAACCACAGCTGCAACAAAGTGCTGTACACATGAAATTAAGAACATTTAAACAAAAGATGAGATGAAATCAGGAAAAACAACCGTCACGTCTTTTATACTGAAGTGGGTTGAGCCTAACCAGGGGTTGCTAGGTGAGGGGCTGGACTCAGGTTTGGGGTGGGTTGTCCTGGCGCTTGTGACGTCACAAGCGCAGGATTTGAAAACGAGACATTTATATCCCTGAAAAATAAATCTACTTAGAGTAAATATACCACTGGGTGCATTTCTTTGGCCCTAGGACTGTTTTTTTAAGAAGTAAATACCCAAAGTAGAGTAAAAAAAACTTTAAAAAGTGAATTTTGCATCTGTGGTCCCCTTTAAAATCTACAAAAAGAGACACTGAATGCACCATAATTAATTCTTAACTATGTTAATTTTGTCACTAATAGCATATTTTAGCTTTTCATTTTTAATAAATTACACAAATGGGTCAAAGTTGATGAGTGGTGAAGACCCAAAAAACAAAGTCCAGGAGCAGAACAAGTGCAAACTGAAATTGGGCACAATACCAAAAAGGAAAGCTCCAGTCAGCCAACAGGAAGAACAAAAATAAACATGGGTCAGCATGGAGAATGCAGCACAAACAGAAAGAGCTGAGAAACTGAGGGCTATCAGAAAAACAGGTGGTTGATTAGTGGATGACTAACAGGTGTGCTGATAAGCAGTGTAAGGAGCTGGAAGAAACAAAAGCTGTGTCCCAATCCAACGGCTGCATGCTTCGAAGGATGCAGCCGTTGGATTGGGAGTCTGGGACACAGCTAAAGCCACACAAAAAGGCCCCAGGCTGAGAGGCACTCTGCAACCTTCTTGCTTTTATGCAACAGCGCTAACCACATGCCACCCGGAACTAAACACAAACCGCCCATAATTACACAGATCAGATGACATAAACATATTTCTTTCACACTAAATAATTTGTTGTGAGGTGAGAGACATAAAATTGAGTCATAGATGGAATCCCCAAAAGACTGAAGCATTTCTGTGTGTGCCTTAAGTGTGAAACAATAAGTATTGAGTATATTTTGTTTTGTTTGATGAATGTCCAGAGGACCAGACTTAACTTTTTTTAGAATAAGTATTACTGTAGGATTCAGAAAAATATATTGGTACAAAACAGTATAAACTAATTCATAACAGTTTGATGTATCAGTTCACTGCCACTCCAGATGACTTTTCTGTCTGCTGTCACTAATCAGTCTGGTTTGTAGGTCAGAAATCACAAAACCATGTTGTAAATGTAGTTTGGGAGATGAAAGCTGAAAACAATAAGTTTAGATGTTTGGATCCATTTATGTTGGTTATTTT
>JBBPBX010036735.1:6011-27644 GCA_038048925.1 Garcialebias charrua | reverse complement strand
TTACAAAAAAAGTGTGTGTTCGTGATAAACGCTCGAACTGCGGTCTTGTCAGAGACAAATCTATGTTGTTAGACAGTTTAGATGGCTTGAAATGAGTGTTTAAACTCTCAGTGAAATCTCAGTTTGTCCTGTGAGTGCTTGTCACCCGAAGTGCACCTGGAAATGACGACACAAGTAGGCGGGTCGACGCAGCGCGTCACCAGCTTCCGTTGAGCGAGGCGGAGCTCGCTAAACAGATACGTGACGTCAACCAATCAATCACAGCGTTTGTAGTTCATTCCCAAGCGTTCATGGTAAATGAAGTTTTCTTACCTTCGCCCAATGCAGTACCGGAAATGACGACAAAGTGGGTTGGTCGCAACGGCGTGCGTTCCCACTACAGCGAATCAACGCTCGCTACGAGAGTGATTGACAGTTCACAGCTCTCGTTCATCCAATCACAGCTCATAAACAAAACGTGTGACACGTAGCTGTAACGTTAGCTTAGCACAGCAGAGCGCAACTTTATAGACTCTTAATCAACTCAAACGCCTCAAATTAACTTCCCAAAATTCTGAAACGTGGCAATCACATTCAAAACAGGCACAACTCAGCTACGCTCAGTAACACAGCACTTCAACTGTAACACAACACGGACTCTTCGGAGCCGCGTTCAAGGTCGGTTCCGTCCACTTTAAGGGAGCAGAACTCGGGTTTCAGAACCACTATCCGACAACGTACTAACAGTTATATGCTTCTTTGACCTGCTCTAGCATGTAAAATACCAGCACAGCAATCCTGTAGATGTTAAAGTAGCTTTCAGGCTTTTGACTCGGCGGTCAAACAAAGCTTTGTACAGGAGTCTGCGTGAACTGGACCGAACAGAACCAGAACCCCCACAGACCACGGCTGACAAAAACTTCACCTGAATGCTTCCAACAGCGTCTAACAGAGTTGAAACGATAATAATCTCACAGCTTCAAATGATAAAAACATGCAGAATCTGCCTGTCTTGAACACTTCCAGCCAAAATTATTATCCTCAGAGTTTAAAACTTGGATCCTAATATGCAAACATGACGTTACAGTTCATGAGAGATCACAGATTCTATCAATAAACTTTTAGAAAACTCGTACGGCCACCAGATGAAGGAACATGAGGGAGACCATATATTGTGTCTTTAAACACATATAGTGCCACCCAGATGTAACTAAAGGATTTTAACAGGGGTCAGTATTAAGCTGACCTCTTTATCCTTAATTAATTTACTTATTCAGATTGAATAGTAATTCCACGGATTCTTTTCTTTTTCAGTTTACCCAATATTTCTGTGATCTTTATGATGGATAAATAAACAAAGCCATTAAGTGACAATGGACATTGACTTAGCTTGGTATGCCAGGCGACACTACCATTTATTTAAAATAAATCAACTAAAATCAACACCATTACACTTGATTGACATGATTTCACTTTCTTTCAAATTAATACGTCAGCACACTTGAATTATAACAACAGACATAAATACTAGATGTTAAACATATTTAGTCTGTGGCTCTTTAACTTAAAATAGTTTCCAGCTTAGATTGAGAGGGAAAGGAATAGAGGAAAGATGGTTTAAAGGAAATTATCGTGAGCATGATGCCAGAGTGACACTTCTCATCCGACTTCTGCTAAAATCCAGGTACGTTTTGTAAACAGCTCTTTACCTTTCGACGACGAGTCTGATAAAGAAATGACACCAGCCTTCAGATGCACAGAGTCCTTTAGTCCCAGCACGTCCAAAACTGGTTCTAGTTTACGTTTCAACGTCTCCTGGTTTCGCTTGGTCATCAGAGAATATGTCAGCTCCTGGCCTCTGACTTCAAGATAAACTTATTCCAGGAAGGAATAAACAAAGTTTTTGAGCTTACGCTCGTTCGAAGTGGACCCATAACAACATGTTATCAGTCCCAGCTGGATGACGAGTCCTTAGCGCGTGACTGGTGGTCATTCAGCTCTTTGGGAAGGTTCACATCTCTTTTGAAGCTCCCAGAAACTCTGAAGCGTTTCCGCACAGTTAGAACTTAAAAGAGACTTAGAGAGGAGTTCACTTGCCTTATCAGACCCAAGGTTACAGCCAGTAGCAGAGAGAGATTTGTTTAGGAAAAGACACAGCAAGCTGGAGCCCTTTCATGAAAAACAACGGATTATTGTCTTCTGACTTTCTAAACAAAACCGTCCGGTCTCTGTGACCCGAGACTTCACCTTTAACACAGCAGTGAACACAGTTTAAACTCTTACAGAATAACACAGCTTAAAAGCACACATCATGAAAATGACAAAAGTTATTCTTTTGATCACATTAGAATAAAATCAAAGATAGAAATAGTCTCTTTTGGTGACTATATTTATCAGATTACAGCTAAATGAATGATCTTGTAGTAAATGTCTTGCTTTACTGAGAGGTCAGTAAAGGTCATCTCTGGAACAGTTCAAAAGCCTTAGTTTGACCCTGGGTAGGTCCACTACATTAAGAAAAATGTAATTTCACGAGAGGCTTCAACTTATGTTGGTCTACCAAAAAATTAGACCTTTTATTGAAACTATCACAAAAATTACATTAAACATTTGTATCGATATTAGCTCTGATTTAATAACTACGCTGACAAGAATTCAAATTAAAACAAACAGACAGTTAGGATTTAACTGTTGGCACATTACTTGACAGATTAATAGCTTATGAAAATTAAGAAATAGGAGGAAGAAGATGAAGATTGAAAGCTAAGTTAACTGGAGTTGATTATTTTGAAACCAACCAGGGTGGCGTGCCTTTCCCATACAGGTCCAGCTGGACTTCCGACACGTGCAGCATACAAACAAGCCTCTTTACCTGGTGACGAGATGTCTAGGAGGTGAGGGCTGAGAAGTTTTGGACGCTAACGGACTGTGTTGTCCAGTGAACGTCCAGATGACTTTGTGCGTGTATATCTGGATCAGACGAGCGGGAGCACGCTTTCACCGGCAGGAACAGGCCCCAATCGCACTGACGGATTTTCAAAATAAACTTCAGAAAACAAATTCTTCCAGAAATGAGTGAAAGGATCACAGTAAGGCTTTACTATGATTCCAGCTGAAACGTGGGTCGAGTTGACACATGACTGGAACGTCTCCAGCTTTTCCAAAGGAGAGAAAACCAGTTGTCAGTTAGTTCTCTCCAAAAACTAAAGCCAAAAATGCAGGAAGTGCCCTTTTAAGGAGGGGGTGTGACTTAGTCACATACTTCCTGCTGATTGGCTGTCCATCACTAGAGAAGGAGTGACTTTGCAAGTGAGTGAGTTTGAGTGACAGATGATAGGGTAGACAAAACATAGAAAACATACGTGAGAAGATGCAGGTGCATGTGAACAAGCAATGTAACTTGTTTTGAGAACAGATTCATTGTTTTTAGAAAGGACGGGAGACCGAAAGCAAGCTATGTCTAGCACTTTTCCTTCGAAACAAAAACAGTTCAAACAAATACGAAGGATTGTTCATTCAACTTTAGACACTTATTCTGCATAGAGCAGACAGTTTAAAGCACGATCATTCTGAGATGTTCTCTTAACTTTGTCATATTTAAAATATACCAGCTTAGTAAAATCATCATTGAAATGACAAAAATACTGTTTGATCAATTCTGAATTAACACACATTAAAGAGAAAGTTCAATCTGATTAATTAGTGTCCATTAATTCATAATAATTGTTAACCAATATAAGTGTCCAATCGTCTCCTTGAGGGCTTCAAGAAGGTGTAACACTTAGAGTTTCAAAGAGATGCAGAGAGGTGTACCTGAAGGTCAAGCCTAAAATATCAGAGGTTAGGTGTATCACTACAGCAGCGATGAAGCGACCCAGCAGACGACAAGCCACCACCCTTCAAGCGCCTCTCTCAGGAGTTGGTCATCCTCAGGGCCCACCTCTGTTGTCCCAACAGACAGACGACAAGACACCAAGCTGTGGAAAAAATCAAAAGCTTGGGTGACATAGAAAGACAGGGATTAGTAATCTTTTAAGACAAAAGGTTCATTCTTTAAACTTGGAGGAGAGAGAAAAAAAACTTAAAACCCCTCTTCCTTTTTTTTAATCAAAAATAAGCATGAAAACCAACACTTTTTGTACATTTTTTATTCACTGTCTGATTCTTCCAATAAATTTCTAATGTCACCTGTTGACCAATTTGTAATCCTAATTTCTGGGCTTGACCTGTTTGATTCATCAAAACCCTGCAAACCAAGCTCAAACAACCTACCTCTTCCCCTTTTTTTTTTGCTTCACTGTTCTGACCCTAATGACCTCATTCTCCCTCGTCCCAAACGCTCCACATATCTATCAACCTCCTCAGAGCTGACGTTTCCTCCCTGTTCTGCAATTTTTCCTCCACTACTCCGTTCTCTGCATCTCTATTTTCCACCTTTTCAGTTCAACATTCCATGCATAACTTTCACTTTCACACACACGAACGGTTCTGCTAGCTCTCTGTTCTGGAGATAAGGCAGACAACCCAACATCCACAGAGTTTCCATCGTCACCTAGCTCAGCTTGTAACACATGATCATGGAGGGAACTAAAGCTGCTGTACACACGCGCACACCTTTTACACATATGAGCAGGGGCTGTCACACCCCGCTACTGCTTACACACATACACCCGGACAGAGGGAGCAGCTTCGCGCACACACCCTACTATCTCTCGTCTCAAACCCTCCAAACGCACCACACATTACAGATGAGACACATTCTTCCTCAATTTCACTATAGCTGACCACCTCAGCTCCCACAATACCCTCGCACAAATGCGTCGCTGCACCTCTCGCATGTCATGTGCACCTTGACGCTTTCTTTCCTTCAAGCTGCACGTTTTTCTTTCTCTTCTCACGCAGCTGCACAGACACACACACAAGCTTTGTTAGCTGTCAAATAAAAATAACTCACCACCAGTCCTCAACTGATAAAGCTATCAAAATAAATCACCTAACTCATTCAGGGCTTAATGAACTGTTTCAAAACTCCCTCAGACAAAAACTCACAAGGGTTTGCACCCTGGTAAAAATACTTTTGTTTCAGCGAATAAATCACCTGACTTCTTCAGGGCTTATTCAAAACTTCCTCAGCTCTTTTTCCCTTTAAAGGCTGCTTGCTTCGGCAACCTTACACATCTCTGTTTTCTAAACACAGACTTTCAGAGCGTCCTCCAAAAACGCTGGTCAAAAAACAGGACATAAAATTGCTGATAGGGAATCACACCTCTGATCAGCTCCTCCGCTTCCAAGACTTTTCACCTCTGCACACTGGCAGGAACAAAACACAGGGACTTCACACCCCCGTTTTCCAACACAAACACGAGAATCACACTCGTGACATACGGGCATCACACCCGTTACACAAAACTGAACCGGGACTGCATCTCCCTTTCCCAAACATAAGACACACTTTTTCCTTTTTTTTTCTTCTAAACAAACAAGTGTGTATCCTTTCATCAATCAATGTCAATCAATAAATGATATCCCACCCTCGTCGCCAAATGCTTTATGATATTTCAGATAAACCCAAATGGTTAATGTTTTATCATCTTTGTCGGTCCGTGAAAGGTGGGCACACTTGTTTAGAAGAAAACAGACACAGATTTCCTCAACAATAATGAATATTTATTAAAGATGTCTTGTGACAGAAAAAGGAAAAAACACATACAGTTGTACAAATCACCTCAGATGTACATGTTCAACACACACACAAGTTTCCTGCTAAGATTTAAAAGTGTCTGTTTAATCTCGCCACAGTAAAACTTAAAATACACACAAGCTTAGACATTGACGTGTAACAAATTACAGTATTTTCTCACCTTTGACACTTTGAACAGGGGAGCCGCTCTGTTCAGCGAGAGAAAAGTCATCAATGCGCACACCGGGCGTTTGGATCAAAAACCCACGGTAGACTCCGAATTGTTTATCCGAGCGCTTCTCTATTTATACCGTTGTGAGTACATGACTTCATTCACTCCCATCAAACATGTTTTCAATCAAACTTTGTTTTTCAAGACAGTACCAGGCATTGCCAAAAGCTTTCTGTTTCATCTATCAGCTATAAGGTCAGTTTGCCCTTAATTGCTGAGCTGTGCTCATCAACATCTTTACAAATTTGGCTGTGAGATACATGGAATATTTATTTGCCTAACTCCCTTTCAGAAGAACTGCAAGGCTTGAAGTGAGATGGGTGATATGCATTCATTCCATCAAAGACCAGTTTTTCGAGAAGGATTGGGCCCTTATCTTTCAAAGAAAACTCTGGACCTTCGAAGCAAAGCCACACAAAACCCCCCCTCTTCAAGGCTTTAATGAAACATCTTGAATACTCTGATGCATGCTCAATAATCCAGGTAGAAAAATCTAAAAAAGCTAAGTCTGGTCCTCTGGACATTCAAAAAATAAAACAAAACAAAGCAAAAAAAATGTAGAAACGTTTCGTCTTTCGTCCGAAAGACTTCCTCAGTCTGAGTTGCTGTGTTCAGCTCAGTCTTATAAATAGCACCCTCCCACAGTGTTGCACAACCAGTTGGCTGATGACAGCCTGAAACCAGTTGCTCACATGATCAAGGAGGGCCATCAGCCTAACAATGGATCATTAGCACCCTGATGGTTGTTTGCTATTCACAGAGGGCTGAGTGATACTAGCAATAACAGCATTGTAAGAGGGGGACAGTTGAACCCGGAGGCCTCCACCTCTGTTTAATGATGGACGGTTTCTTTTCACAAAGATGGCCTCCTTTACTCCTCTCTCAAACCATCGTTCCTCTCTATCAAGGATGTGAACATCTTCATCCCTGAAAGAGTGACCTCTGACCTGGAGATGAGTGTAGACTGCAGAGTCCTGACCTGATGATGTTGATCTTCTGTGCTGGGCCATCCTTTTGGCCAGTGGCTGTTTAGTTTCCCCGATATAAGACTGATCACAGCCCTCCTGACACTGAACAGCATACACAATATTACTCTGTTTGTGCCGGGGGACTGGATCTTTGGGATGAACCAGTCTTTGCCGTAATGTATTTTGGGGTTTAAAAGCCACTGGGACGTTGTGTTTAGAGAATAAACGTCTCAATGTCTCTGAAACTCCCGCAACATCTGGAATGACCACTGGTCTGGGTCTGGGTTCCTTCTTTTCACCTGATGGCTGCTGGAGTCCTGTTTGGGTTTCTTCTCTGCTTTCAGGAAGGCCCAGTTAGGATATCCACATTTCTCTAGAGCCTGTTTTGTGTGTGATTTCTCCTTCTGTCTGGCTCCTGAGTTAGTGGGGACGCTGTCTGCTCTGTGATACAGAGTCCTGATGACTCCTAACTTGTGCTCCAGAGGCTGGGCCATCCTTTTGGCCACTGGCCAAAAGGATGGCCCAGCACAGAAGATCAACATCATCAGGTCAGGACTCTGCAGTCTACACTCATCTCCAGGTCAGAGGTCACTCTTTCAAGGATGAAGATGTTCACATCCTTGATAGAGAGGAACGATGGTTTGAGAGAGGAGTAAAGGAGGCCATCTTTGTGAAAAGAAACCGTCCATCATTAAACAGAGGTGGAGGCCTCCGGGTTCAACTGTCTCCCTCTTACAATGCTGTTATTGCTAGTATCACTCAGCCCTCTGTGAATAGCAAACAACCATCAGGGTGCTAATGATCCATTGTTAGGCTGATGGCCCTCCTTGATCATGTGAGCAACTGGTTTCAGGCTGTCATCAGCCAACTGGTTGTGCAACACTGTGAGAGGGTGCTATTTATAAGACTGAGCTGAATACAGCAACTCAGACTGAGGAAGTCTTTCGGACGAAAGACGAAACGTTTCTACATTTTTTTTGCTTTGTTTTGTTTTATTTTTTGAATGTCCAGAGGACCAGACTTAGCTTTTTTAAACATCTTGAATGTTTTTTTATGTTGCATTAAGCATTAACTCTTAAAAATTGATAAACATTTAGTCAGAAAAACGTTAATACTTCTTAATCTGTTCACCCACCAGAGAGGTGACATTCCATGTCCCAATGGCCAGCTTCTGTAGCCGAGGATCAGACCGCCAGGGTCCCCGCCCTCGGCCACCACCCATCCCACATTGCACCCGACCCCTTTGGCCCCTCCCATAGGTGGTGAGCCCATGGAAAGGGGGACCCACGTCTCCTCTTCGAGCTGTGCCCGGCCGAGCTCCATGTAGAAAATAATCAATAATCCAAGTAGAAAAATAAAAAAAAGTTAAGTCTGGTCCTCTGGACATTCAAAAAACTAAACAAAAAGTAGTAACGTTTTGTCTTTCTTCCTATAGACTTCCTCAGTCTGAGGTGCTGTATTCAGCTCAGTCTTATAAATAGCACCTTCTCACAGTGGATCAACCAGTTGGCTGATGACAGCCAAAACCAGTTGCTCACATGATCAAGGAGGACCATCAGCCTAACGATGGATCGTTAACACCCTGATGGTTGTTTGTTATTCACAGGGGGCTGAGTGAAACTAGCAATAACAGCATTGTAAGAGGGGGAAAGTTGACTATCATATCAGTTTTGTTGAGCTATGATGGTGTCTTCTCTGCTCAAACCTATGACCCATGCACTTCAATGAACATCAAAATGTGTTTGGAAAAAAACTTTTGACAGCTGGGAGTAGGGGTGGGCGATATGGCTCAGATATAATGTAATATTTCAGAGCATTCTGACGATAACGATGAATTTTGTGACTCTGTATAAAAATAAACAGAAATCATAGTTATTCATTTGATAAAATTAACTTAACATTGTTTGCAGTATTATATAAAAACTAAAGAAAGAACCAGGGTTAATTTTTAACTGAAATTACTTTATTTAGTAAAGTATTCAGTCTGAAAGTATAAAATAAAAAAATGAAAAAATGATCCTTCTGTTATTTAGATTGAAAAGGTCTGCAAAACTTATAGATCAATAAAATCTACCACAAAAAAACTAAAGTGCAAGTGAAGTTTCCCAAAATAACTACGGTGCATAAAATTAAAGCTTAAGATCTGTTGAGCATAAATGAAACCTACAACAAAATATATGTAGTCTTTAAATGAAGTATAACTTCCAGAACTTGTAACAAGGTGATCAGCTGACCCTGAAGCTTGTTGGTGTTTCAACTTCATCTGTTCATGCAGGAATGATTCATTTATCTGACTGATCTGTCTCTGATCACCTGCCTCCTTTCTTGGTCTATGGACTGTGGAGCTCAAGAGACACAGCTGAGCTGCGTTTGTACCGGCAGTTTAGAACATTGCAGGAGAGACAGCTGAGCCGTGCATTGTTTGTTTTAATTTTTTTAGCTAGCTAGTATTGCACACAACTAATTAGTGACCAGTACCGACAGGGGGGTGCACAGTTCGGTTTGGTCGTTCTGTTCAGTGCGCTCGGTTCTATTAATGGGGCAAGGCGCACCGCTTGAATAATGGTGGCTCTCACCCCGATAGTCGCTAAATGTTTTGAGAAACTGGTCATGTCCCACATCAAGACAACCGTCAACATCAACGAGGACCCTCATCAATATGCATACCGTGAGAACCGATCAACAGAGGACGCCATCTCCTCTGTGGTCCACACTGCTCTCACCCACCTGGATCAGAAGGACTCATACGTGCGTCTGCTCTTTGTGGACTTCACATCTGCCTTCAACACCATGATCCCCCAAACTCTGATAGACAAACTATCTACACTTGGACTAAGCCCCTCTATTTGTAACTGGGTACTAGACTTCTTAACAGACAGACCACAGTCCGTGAAGATCCACAACTTCTCCTCCTCCACCATCACCCTCAGCACTGGCTCTCCTCAGGGATGTGTGCTGAGCCCTCTTCTGTTCACTCTGCTCACATATGATTGTACAGCCACACATCCAGGCTGTCATATTGTTAAGTTTGCAGATGATACAGCTGTGGTGGGATGCATCACAGATAATGATGAGTCCAGCTACAGACAGGAGGTGGAACATCTGGAGAGCTGGTGCAAAGAGAACAACCTTCACATGAATGTGAAGAAGACGAAGGAGATGATTGTGGACTTCAGAAGGAACAAACACACACACCCCACTGAAAATAGGTGGATCTGCAGTGGAAGTGGTCTCCAGCTACAAATACTTGGGTGTACACTTGAATGATAACCTCAGCTGGAGCAACAACACCACCAGCCTGATCAAGAAAGGTCATCAGAGACTCTACTTCCTCAGACGGCTGAGACGAGCTGGTCTGAGAAGCTCAGTCCTCACCTCCTTCTACAGGTGTGCAGTGGAGAGCGTCCTGTGCTCCAGCATCAACGTGTGGCATGGAGGCTGCACAGTTGCAGAGAGGAAAGCTCTACAGAGAGTGGTGAAGGCTGCACAGAAGATGTTGGAGTCAGTCTCCCCACCAT
Source organism: Garcialebias charrua (assembly GCA_038048925.1). Lineage (NCBI taxonomy): Eukaryota > Metazoa > Chordata > Actinopteri > Cyprinodontiformes > Rivulidae > Garcialebias > Garcialebias charrua. Next base: position 17,267 of record JBBPBX010036735.1, on the reverse strand, counting down.
CACAGACATTTACACCTCCAGATGCAGGAAAAGAGCCACCTGCATCATGAAAGACCTCACTCACCCAGCACACTCACTCTTTGCCCCACTCCCCTCAGGACGGAGGTTGAGGAGCATCAAATGTAGAACCACTAGACTGAGGAACAGCTTCTACCCTGAGGCTGTTAGACTCATGAATAAATAAATAATAAGAATAAACACTGCAAAATGTCACATCATGTTGATGCTGATCTGTTTTCTTGTTGCTGTGTTATCTGTTCATCTGTGACCATCTGCTCATAATGACTCATGTTCGTGCTGCTGTTTATAATGATGTTTTTCTACTACATTAGGGCTTAGTGTATTACTAGTTGATGTTTCTCTTAGTTAATCCTAGATGTTATTACTGTTTTTCTCTTGCATTTGTTGTTGGATGTAACTGGGACCCGTGTACATAATCTCGTTTTCATCACATGTACCACATGCGGTGCAAATGACAATAAAGACTCTCTGACTCTGACTCTGACTCTAATGGTAGGGGAAATACTGACATATTTACATCATGAAATTAGCATATCATGATATAATTTATTTTCCCTGGATCAGGCTGAAAAGGATGTGCAGCAGGTTAGGCTTATTAAAGATGGGAATGGGAATGTTCTAACAAGTGAGGAGTGTGTGACAGGACGATGGAAGGATTACTTTGAGGAGCTAATGAATGAAGAGAATGAAAGAGAAAGAAGAGTGGAGGTCATAGAAACTGTGGACCAGGAAGTGGGAAAGATTAGTGAGGGTGAAGTCCGGAAAGCTCTGAAAAGAATGAAGAAGGGGAAGGCAGTAGGACCTGATGACATACCAGTGGAGGTTTGGAAATGTCTTGGAGAGATGGCAGTGAGGTTTTTGACTCAAATATTTAATGGAATATTTGAGGGTGAGAAAATGCCTGAAGAATGGAGAAGAAGTGTGCTGGTTCCCATTTTTAAGAACAAGGGTGATGTACAGAGTTGTAGCAACTACAGGGGAATTAAGTTGATGAGCCACACAATGAAGATCTGGGAGAGAGTTGTGGAAGGAAGACTTAGACAAGAGGTGACTATCTGTGAGCAGCAGTATGGTTTCATGCCAAGAAAGAGCACCACAGATGCATCTTTGATTTGAGGATGTTGATAGAGAAGTACAGAGAGGGTCAGAAAGAACTCCATTGTGTGTTTGTGGATTTAGAAAAAGCATATGACAGAAACAGAGATGGAGGCCTCCAGGTTCAACTGTCCCCCTCTTACAATGCTGTTATTGCTAGTATAGCCTCCAGTATAGCTGTCCGTTGTGTCCAGCGTCGCTGGACTCGCGTGTGCTGCGCACCGGCAGTTCATATTATACTCTGTGCAAGCGCAGCTCTCTGGAGTGCAGGCTACAGGACAAATTGAGGTCGCTGATTGGTCATTTGCTGACACGCGAGGCAGTTTATCAACGCGCGCGCGTAGGCGTAGTAGAATTTGAGCGTGGCGCGTTCACGCCCGCGATCAAAGGCTTTTGCTGCAGCGCTCGGATTAACGCGCAGCTATACTGGGGCCTTATCACTCAGCCCTCTGTGAATAGCAAACAACCATCAGGGTGCTAATAATCCATTGTTAGGCTGTTGGTCCTCCTTGATCATGTGAGCAGCTGGTTTCGGCTGTCATCAGCCAACTGGTTGATCCACTGTGAGAGGTGCTATTTATAAGACTGAGCTGAACACAGCTTCTCAGACTGAGGAATTCTTTCGGACGAAAGACGAAACGTTTCTACAATTTTTTTGCTTTGTTTTGTTTTTTTGAATGTCCAGAGGACCAGACTTAACATTTTTAGACATTATTGTTTAGTTTTTGTCACTGTTACCTGTTCTCTATTTCCTCAGATTGATAGACATGTCTCTTCTGACAGACAATCCACTTCCAACGGGAAGTCCCAAAATGGACGACAGCGGAGGGTCAGAAATGAAGAAACTTGGAGAAGACAAAGCTCAAATATCCATAATGGACCGGAGTACAATGCAGTGTCCCTGGAACAAGAAAACTGCAGCACAGACATGTGGACACGCACTTACAGGCGACACAATGAGTTTGAGATCTGATTTTTCCCACAGTGAGGTGTCTAGTTGGACAGAAAGTGAGCGGGAGCTGAAGGCAGAACAGGTAATGAAAGGGGGAGTGGTGGAAAAGGGGGTGGGGCTTGCAGGTGAAGGGATAGAACACCTTATAAAAGAGGAGGAGGAAGCCGTAGAGAACTCGCTGCCAGAGAAAGCAGCTCAGGTGTTTGGTCCTGCTGCAGCTGGACTTCCACCCCCCTCTTCACCCAGAGACACCGAGACGTTCAGGGAGCTGGAGTCAGACACGAGTCCTTTTCTGGCCTCGCAACAAGTGGACTGCAACCAACATGGCTACCAGTTTGAGCCCCCTGCTCCGTGTAAGTACACCTGTCTCTGACCCGTGTTCTGTTGTAGGCAGTATTTAACCCCTCGTTCCTTTCATGTCACTGTGATTGTAGTTTTCTTTATTTTCTTTTTGATAAATGCAAAAGTTTATTGTCAATTACCATGTGACGTGTGCTGCTGACCACTTGACCAGGTCACCCTGTAAAAGAGATCTCGGTCTCAACGGGCTCTACCTGGTCAAATAAAGGTGATTGATTGATTGATTGATTGATTGATGTCAGGTGGGCAAGATTTCTATTTCACCTGTCTGCCTACCTGAGTCTCACCTGTTGGTTACAGGTGTTCGGGGATGTCCAGGCAGAGATGCACTGAAGGTAGGTGTGTCCTTGATGACATCAGCACTCCTCTTCCCCTTTCTGGTGTGGGGAGGGTTTGTCTTCCTGCCGTTTGATGCCCCCTTAATGAATGGCGCCCCCCTCAGGCTGGTGTACACGCTGCGCTGCTCCGTGTTTGCTGCTGCCCCCATCGTCCTGGGTGAGTCCAACCTGAACCAAGAGGAGTGTGTCTGTCTCTCACCAGCCTTCTCTCCTGTCTTTCTCTACGACTATTGCAATGGTTTGTTATCTGGGTGTCCAAATAGTTCTTTAAAAAGTCTTCAGTTGATCCAACATGCTGCTGCCAGAGTCTGAACTGGAGTTACTGGGAGAGATCACATCTCTCCAGTTTTAGCTTCTCTCCACTGGCTCCCTGTCAAATCCAGAACTGAATTCAAAATCTTACTTCTAACCTACAAAGCCCTCAACAACCTAGCTCCATCTTATATTACAGATCTTATTGTTCCATATTTTGCTAACAGAGCACTTCACTCTCAGACTGCAGGTTTACTTGTGGTTCCTAGAGTTTCCAGCAGCAGAATGGAGGAAGATCTTTCAGTTGTCAGGCTCCTCTCTTGTGGAACCAACTTCCAGTTTGTGTCCATGAGGCTGACACATTGTCCAGTTTGAAGACTGGGATTAACACTTTACTTTTTCATAAATCCTATAGTTAGTGTTGTCTTGTTCTGCTGCTATAGACTTAGACTACTAGAGGACAAACTGACCTCATTTCTTAAATGAATTGTTAAAATTAAATAGTTTTCATTTGATTCTATTTCTATCTTAACATGTGATTCTTGACCTGCCATTGTGTATCTGTTCCTACCAAACCCAGTCAGTCGAAGCAGATGACGCTTGTCCTGAGCCTGGTTCTGCTAAAGGTTTCTTCCTCATGAGGGAGTTTTTCCTTTCCACTGTCGCCTTCATGCTTGTTCAAGATGAGAGTTCAGTGATGGAGTTAAACTCAAAGCAGTCTGCTCCTCACATAAATAATGTTCAATTATTATTTAATATATGAATGTTTCTGTTAAATTATTATTTTTATATATAAATATTTATGTTCAGTGCCCTGAGATGACTTCTGTTGTGACAAGGAAAGAGCTGGTTGCTGGTATTAAGAGGTCCATGTGCACAGAGGATCCTGGGACAGTTCACCTCACAGAGCATGTGGAGGGGCATTAAGTTCAGAACTGATTATAAAGGTCAGAGATTCTTTGTTGTCATTTGCATCACATGTGATGAAACGAGATTATGTAACAGGGTCCCAGTTACATTCAACAACAAAATGTAAGAGAAAAAAAGTAATAACATCTAAGATATGAACTAAGAAAAAATCTACTAAAAATATCAGAAAAACATTAGTCCAAACAGCAGCACGAACATGAGTCTGTGTGAGCAGATGAACATGGATGAACACAGCAACATGAAACAGATCAGCAGCAACATAATAATAATAATAATAATGATAATACCCTGATGCATGCTCAATAATCCAGGTAGAAAAATCCAAAAAAGCTAAGTCTGGTCCTCGGGACACAGTGTTGCCAGGTGAGAAATGTAGGATTATCGTACTAGAGCCCTAAAATTATCGTATTTTGTGTGAAATTATCGTACATCCGTCAAAACCAAAATAACAAGTATGCACTATAGTCACTCTGTTGTTGAATTGCGTCTAACAGGCACTCACAGCGTTGTGGCGTCAGTACGGGTGGGAACCATAGACAATAATACGTATTAATGTCTGGTGGCAACTAATGAGCCCGCCCCCCCGCGCTTCTTGTTTTGTTTCATGGCGGTTTTAATTTAATAACTCAACTAAATTATGTCTATTAAGTTTGTATTTTCAAGGAAATAATAACTTGATCTTTAGCTTTAATGATATCACTACTAAAAACATCCCTAATTGTAAATTTAATATTAATTTTATTTATTTTTGTTAATGCAGTCTTTGTTTCATACCCTGGACATCCCATAAATACATGTTGAACCGTTTCAGGGAGATTGCTGGTGCACATGTCACAAAAAAGTCCTGTTGCAAGCTTTCCAATTATTTTTAAGAGATTTATTAAGGTCTGTGTGTCCTGTTCTAATGCGAGTAAGTTCCTGTTTCTTCCTGCTTTCCTTGTATATCCTACCTTTTTTGTTGTGTAAATGTCTTCCTGTATCAGTAATGTCCCAGGTTTCCTGCCATATTTTCTTAATATATTTCTTAATTATCATTTAACATTTAACTTTATATAAATGTTCTCTCATTTTCATCACTTCTTCTTCCAGACCGGTGTCACACGAGACACGGCTCTGCTTTTTCTTCTTTTCTAACTCATGGGGCGGGCGCAGCGGGCTATTCAGCCAATCATGGCCGTTGTTCTGAGGCAAACGCACGCACGTCACTCTTAGGTCACATTTAGAAAAGCACGATTGGCTGGAATTTCAAGATGCATTCAGGGTTCACAAAAAAACTCAGACAGACCGTTGCGGCAGGCTGATGGAAACCGATCACAACTACACATTCAAGGAACGGTCAAATTATCGTATTTTTGGCCTTTTTCGGGATTATTGATCGTACATCGTACAGAGGGCAAAATTATCGTAAAATACGATAATTATCGTACACCTGGCAACACTGTCGGGACATTCAAAAAACAAAACAAAGCAAAAAAACAACAATTAGAAACGTTTCGTCTTTCGTCCGAAAGACTTCCTCAGTCTTATAAATAGCACCCTCTCACAGTGGATCAACCAGTTTGCTGATGACAGCCGAAACCAGCTGCTCACATGATCAAGGAGGACCATCAGCCTAACGATGGATCGTTAGCACCCTGATGGTTGTTTGCTATTCACAGAGGGCTGAGTGATACTAGCAATAACAGCATTGTAAGAGGGGGACAGTTGAACCCGGAGGCCTCCACCTCTGTTTAATGATGGACGGTTTCTTTTCACAAAGATGGCCTCCTTTACTCCTCTCTCAAACCATCGTTCCTCTCTATCAAGGATGTGAACATCTTCATCCCTGAAAGAGTGACCTCTGACCTGGAGATGAGTGTAGACCACAGAGTCCTGACCTGATGATGTTGATCTTCTGTGCTGGGCCATCCTTTTGGCCAGTGGCTGTTTAGTTTCCCCGATATAAGACTGATCACCCTCCTGACACTGAACAACATACACAATATTACTCTGTTTGTGCCGGGGGACTGGATCTTTGGGATGAACCAGTCTTTAAAAGACAACACCCACCATGACACTAACAATTCACCATATTGGACAAGTAATAAAACAATTAAAATCAATAACAGTATCAGCTAAGATCAAAAGTAGAATCATGAGGAGGCAGAGTATGCTCGGTTGAAAAGAAAGGTCTTCAAGCCGCTCTTAAAGTCAACCACAGACTGTGGGGCTCTTAGACAGTCAGGAAGAGAGTTCCACAGGCAGGGGGCAGCCACACTGAAAGCCCGATTTCCCATGGTCCTTAATTTGGTTCTCGGAATGTGAAGGAGATTACTGTTCTGTGACCGTAGAGACCGGGTGGATGAGTATGGAATAAGAATTCTCGAGGTCGACGTGATGTCACGCATCACGTGATTTCAACATCAGGTTTCGTTGTGGGGGTAAACTGCGGTTTAGACCATTGGAATTCGTTTTGTTTGCTAGTAAAGTCGAATATTTTTGTGTAGCACACATATCTTTGGAAGGATGTCTTATGAATACGAAGACAGTTCACTACCAGATGCGCGACAGCGGGACAGTATGAAACTGTCTGGACTCCAAAAATGTCCGTATAAACTACCGGTTGATATGTGGGTAAATAATAATAATATATATTTGTACCTCTTTATTTTATCTTTTTTAATGTTCTGATTTATTTGCACAACGGGAGCTGCAAAATTATTTTATTGTTCATTATCTAACAGCAGTTAAGACTTATAAACACACATGGTTAACTTGCAAACACTGTGGTTATGTGCAATAAGGTTATGTGCAATAAGGTTATGTGCAATAATGGCCACCTGACTTTTTGATATGGCTGATACTGTTGTTTTTACTGTATTTTTTATTTTATCTATTTTTATTCAATTTTTACCTCTGTATTTTATCTTTCTTAATGTTCTGATGTATTTGCACAACGGGAGCTGGAAAATTATGTCGTTCATTGTCTGTGGACCGCACAATGAAAGACTGCAGTGTTTTTTTCAGTGCAACAATAACAATAAAAATTGTTTTCTCTAATTGTTGGTTCTTTATCATCTTGTTTGTTAGCTGTTGTATACAAGCAAAAGTTAATTAAGTCTCACAGTGTTGCAGAACAAGTATGTTTGTCAAAGTCTGAAGCAAAGACGCACATTCAATACTGTTAATGACACCTATACTTTAAGCTTGTTTAAACTTCATGTCAGTGGTAGAACTAATATTTTTAAAAGCTTTTCATACTGAAACTGAATATGCAAAAATGTTCATATAAAAAAGGAAAACAGCACAACATAAATGATGGTTTCGTCCTATTTTTAATGTTTATTACTCATTGTATTAAAGACAGACAATTTTTTTTTCATAATTTGTATCCTATCTAAGCATTTCAGTTTTAAAACAGCTCTTTCACATGCCACCGAAAATACAAATCAAATCAAAGGATTGCAGAAGAATAAAAAATATTATGACACTATTTTCAGAAAGTATTACTTTCTACAATAATTATCAAATAAACAAACTAAAATTTGAACTTTACAAATGAAACACTATCATACCATATATGAATATATATGGGCAGCACGGTGGCACAACTGGTAGAGCTGCTGCCTCTCAGCGAGAAGGTTGCCGGTTCAAATCCCGGTCCGGGGCCTTTCTGGGTGGAGTTTGCATGTTCTCCCCGTGCATGCGTGGGTTTCCTCCGGGTACTCCGGTTTCCTCCCACAGACCAAAAAACATGCTTGTTAGGCTGATTGGTGACTCTAAATTGACCCTAGGTGTGAGTGTGAGAGTGGATGGTTGTTTGGTGTGAGTGAGACAGGTCCCTCTTGTAAATGAGTCCCCGTGACTCAACGAGGCTAGCCTGTATAAATAGGGGGCGACCGTGGCACAGTGGTAATGGCAGTCGACCCCCAATCGGAAGGTCGGAGGTTCGAATCCCGCGTCCGCCCACCATGTGTCGTTCGTGTCCCTGGGCAAGACACTTAACCCCGAGTTGCTCCCGGTAGGTCTGGATAGCGCCCTACAAGGCAGGCTACCACTACCGGTGTATGAATGTGTGTATGAATGGGTAGATGGCTCGTATTGTAAAGCGCTTTGGGGCTCCTCAGAGGGGGCTGGAAGGCGCTATATAAACAAGCTCCATTTACCATTTACCATTTTTAAATAAAGGTTGAATGAATATACAACTGTAGGCTCAATTGGTCAGTATTTTTCAAACCAAGCCAACAGGTTAACTGCAGGCAGCAGTACTATTGTCTAAAAACAATCCCCTGTCCCAGGTTTGTCAGTGATGCACAAACAGTCAGAATGTTGTCACAGCTTAACAGTGGGCAATCCATACTTTCGTCTTTGCAACTCTGTATGCAGCGAACAGGTAAAGAACCTTTCAGGATACCAAAACGGTTCTTCATCAGTCCAATCACTCGCTCCACATGTATCCTGACAGATGAAATTTTTCGTGAAACTTCAACTTCTTTTGCAGACAGTTGTGTTTTGCCCCTAGTAAATGCTGGTGTCAGGAGCTCTGCGCTGCACAGTGTGGCAAAGTCAATCAATGAATTGTTGACATGCGTGTCATCTTCCGACGGCTGTTGTGAAGCCAAATGATGTGTTGGGGATGCTGTGGATCTCTCTGGCATGGAAAGCTTTCTTCGTGCTTTGGGCGTTACTGCTATTGGAAAAAGAGGAGAAATATTTTAATCATGTTAGCAGTAACACACAGTACTTTAATATTTCTGACACACACATGAACACAATATTAGAACTTTCTTTGTTTTAGGTTTCAGGTTTTCCTCACTGTTTAGGTTATCTGTTATGAAGATATATATATTAAGTTACGTATTCCCTTAGTAAATTAAATCATTACATACCTGGTTTCTTGGCCCTCCGAGCAGCTCTTTCATATCGTGCAACCTTTAGGGAAGGTTTGTTAGCTGCAACTTCAACTGACTCTGGGCGCTGAGGGAAGATGGATGGAACATAGTCTGGATGGGACTGGACATTTACTTTCCGTCCTAAAGATAAAGACTAGAATTACAACAGTCTATGAAAAGGTGTATTTTTACGTATTTGACTCAACACTGGCCAGGCAAGTGCATGGCCTCCTGATGTTTAATCAATTACAGTGCTAACAACTGTTATAAATGACCTCTATTTTCTTTTTTATGTTTCTAAAAGCAATACTAATACGTACCGGTAATAAAATGTGCCGAACACACATACGTGTGCTTGCTTCGTGGTGATCAAAGCTTTGCAGGATTTACAGATCCATCTGGTTTTTGGATGCCTCTGTTGACTGCAGCTTTCCATTTCTCCCTTCTCGCTCCTGATGTAGGAAAAATGAAGTAGTTTCTATCGGGATGTTTTTTTATGTGCGAAGTGCAGTCCTTAACGCAGCAACTTTTCAACATTTTACCAATTTCACCCGCCGAAGCACTCGTTTGTATACCCCCAAATAACAAAGACATCTGTTTTAAACATAAATCTATTTTCTTTAAAAATTGGTTTGACAGAGGAATAGTTCATGTACATCAGTTATTCAACAAAGACGGCAACACTTACTCTTACAGTGAATTTTTAACTACGTATAACTTTCCAGTACTACCAAAAGAATTTGCAATTGTCTTTGATGCAATTCCATCTGGTGTAAAAATGTTGATGTCAAATCCTGTACAAAACAGCACGAACTATTTAACTGAAGAATTATTCATTGGTAACTCTGACCCTTTTTTAAGTGAAAAAACAAATAACAAATGTATTAGAGAATTAATAATTAGAGAATGTATTAGTAAACCTGCTTCTATATTCTTCTGGGATAATTTATTTAATGATATCTGTTGGAAAGATGTTTGGTTGTTACCTAGAAAATACTTTATAACTAATAAGATTCGAGAAGTATCCCTAAAGATTCTGCATAAATGTTATCCTGTAAACTATATAATCTCCAAGTACCGTCCAAACGTAGACCCAATGTGTTCACTCTGCCACAGCTCTGAGGAGACCATCATCCATCTCTTCTGGGACTGTTCTCATACTCAGCTGTTCTGGAAAGACATTTTCATGTATGTAAATAGAAAGTTAGAAATTGACCTACCATTTGACGCTAAAATTATACTGTTTGGTTTCTTTTGTCCAAATATTTCAAGTGAGAAAGTTTTTGTTGTAAATTTAATACTACTCTTAGCCAAATTTTACATCCACAGTTGTAAATTCTCCTTGCTAAAACCTAGATTTATAGTGTTTTCTAATTATATTTCCTCTTACTTAGCTACTTTAAAGTACTGTACTAATGCCAAAGCTTTAAAAACTAAAACAATCTGTAACGAATTTCTGTTGTAAGCTGCCCAAAACTCATTTTTGTTTTTGTTTATGTGCCTTAATTCTCTTTTATGCTATGCATGCCTTAAGTCTCGAGCCATGTTTGACATTGTAAGTTTTTTTTGTACTTGTTTTTTCTATAAATAATAAAAAATAAAAAAATAAAAAACAAGACTTCCGCAACACAGTCACGTGACAAAGTACCCGGCTGTTCGACTTTGATGTCTTCAAGACACAACAGAAGTGGCCTGATTGAGGAGGCGTCTTTCTTTTAATGAATGAATGAATGAATGAATACCAGTCTTCTTCCTGACACTTATCACAACAGTGTTGTTTAGTACAGAACCTTTATGGACCCGCCCATTCAGAACCGAGCTCTTCTACCGGACTCCAGCTGCGGACCTTACCGGTTCTGAATCACATCTGTCACATAATCTTTTCCGGACTTCCGCTTTCCGCTAAAGACCAGAACCAGTTTGGGTCCAGGGACTCGGTCTTCCATTAGTCACCGGTACCGAGGCTCGTCCCGTCCCTCTGGATCCGGTACCGAACCTGTCCTCCTCGTGCAGAGGCCGAAGTTCAGCCGTGACCGGAAGTGTCCTTAATCGATATCTATGGATACCAGCGGGACTGCTGTGGGCGGTACCGAGTGACGTAACTGAAACAGGACTGAACCACTGGTTCTTGGGGGGGGGGGGTCACTCGAACGGATCTGAAAGTTTTATTATTGAGTAAAACGTCTTCACCGGATGTTTGAAGCGAAAGACTTGGCGGTAGAGGTCATAGACATCATGCGTTCCTTCACTGCTAACTGTCGTTCCCATAGACATCATATATGATATCTATGGTCGTTCCCCCTCCATTTTGATTCGGTCCACTAAAACAAGATGGCGGCCGCCATGTTTCTCAGCAAACAGCGTCTGAGAGGGTCCGTGTCAAAAGTTCTGCAGGTGAGAACCTAAAGCCAACTTTTTTATATACAGTATATATATA
>JBBPBX010036734.1:0-14948 GCA_038048925.1 Garcialebias charrua | reverse complement strand
ACACTAGAAAATATGGCACTTAAATAGATGTTTAACAACTTGTTCAAATACACTAGGATGCACCGATCCACATTTCTCACTTCCGATCCGATACCGATACTTAAGAACTGGGTATCTACCGATACCGATACTTTTCCGATCCGATACTGTTCAGGTATGTGAATCTGTATAATGAAATTTTTGTGCTGAGACTATAAAGTTATGTGTATTTTGGAATGTTTTCTATACTATAAAGACTATACTGTTAAAGTTTGTGAGTTTCCTGTTGTAAGGCTCAAGAGTGTCTTCATTGGTTTTAACTCACACAATGTTAAGAAGGCAGTCACAGAATATGATGGAACACAAGTGCTCTTTGAAGCTGGATCGGAAATATCGGCAGGTTGGATCCGATATCCGATACTTAAATTATGCTGGTATCGGATACCGATACCGATACTGGATCGGATCTGCCCCATCCCTAAAATACACCAGAATGCAGGAAATGGCATCTACTTTATTCAAGTTTTTTGGGGGGAGGACCCCAGACCCCCCCCCCCCACACACACACACACACACACACACACACACACACACACAAACATTACAAATATGCTTCTGACACCAATAGCCACCGTGTTGCTAACCATCTTCCAGAGCAGGACCCTCACATTTAACATACTACACATCTCATGAACAAGAAGATTATTGTCTTTTTCATTTTAAGTGGGCCATTTCCCTTATATTAAAGTAAACTAATGGAAATTACTGCTGTAATTTAATTATTTTAATAAGCCATTTAGCTTGCTATGATCCCAGCTTTTGAACAGGTGTGATACTGATGTGTGATCACAGCATGCAAGCCTGACGTTGCTCACAGTGGTCCTCAGTGCGCTCAGGGAGCTTGTGTGTTTGCCCAGACACTTGAAAAATAAATTATATGTTTGTAATATAAATCCAACTGTTGTACAAAGTTTATTGAAATACAAGCATCAGAGAAATTTTGAAATGTTTATTATGCTTACAAATCAACATAAATTGACCATTACATTGTACTAACCAGTTGGTTTCTAAGCACAGTATGCCCATTACAAAAATGTAGACTACACCACTGGTGTACACATGTACACACATGTAGATCGGCTTTAAAGTGAAACACACACAGCACAGAATATGGCAATAAGAAGCAACGCCTGCATGCAGCAGGAATTATTTATAGAGAACGACAGGATAATTCAGATTAACTACAGGCCCTGGAAACTGATCTCAAGATGTCTATTGATAGTACCGTACTTTTCAGGGTAAAAGTCGCTTTTGTATATAAGCCGCTTTGTCCAATTACAGTATTAGGAATAATTTGAAAAAAATCCATAAATACGCCGCTTCGCCGTATAAGTCGCATCTTTTATGCATCACCACTACGCGACGCGTCAGCGCCTCATTTTCCCTGCTGAAAATGGCGGCCACAGAAGCGAGCCAGCACGGAAGGACTTTACAAGATTAACACGGTAAAAACATTTATTTCTTTGCTGAGAAAAATATATTTCTTAGCTGACATTATAGCACAAGGGTTCCTGAGCTTAACCGTTCACTCTGTAAGCCTAAAAAAATCCGTCGAGTGGTTTATGACTATAAACGGAAATAAAACCGAAGCTAACGAGACGATTCCGTCTCTAAAAACAAGAATAAAAAATCGAATTTTATCTCAAATGTCTTATAGAGGGCAACAGTTTGTACATTAAACCCCATATAATTACACTCTGTAAGCAGAAAACAATATCCGCGATGTGGTTTATGAGCTATATATCGAAATAATGTAGTAGGTACAGTATCTGCTTACGATAGCTAACCGCTAATAAAATATCTTTTTTTTAAATCTCAAACATCTCATAAAGCTAGTCAGTTGTGAATGACCACCAAATTACGCTCTGTAAGTTTCAAGAAAATCTGGGTGTGGTTTATGAGTTATCTTGCTAAAAAACACAGCTAACTACACAGCTAATAGCAGCTACCTCCAGAGAAGGAGGCCGGGCAGCGACAAGAGTCAGTCCGAGCAGATGAGGCTTTTTTTGGACACATGAGCTAGAAACGGTCGGTGTACTCTCTGGAAGTGTCCCCCTAGCGGACAAAAGTGGTACTGCACCATTTGTTTTTTTTGTTTTTTTGCCAAAATGAAAAACGGTCATATCCGAGTCAAAAATTGGTCTAAAAATATGGGGAAAAAATCCATAAATATGATGCTTCGGCATATAAGCCGCAAGACATGCAAATTAGTAAAAAAACAGCGACTTATAACCCGAAAAGTATGGTATATGCATATTAAAATTTCTCTTATCATCATATCATATTTTCACTGATCATTAAGTACACATGCAAATACATGTATAGCTTACCCTACTTGCCCACTTTTACTAAACATAACTTTATTAGTTATTTTGTACACGTAACATGTATTGTGGTTTTAGTGTCTTCATCTACAGGTATCCATCCATCCAAACGGGACAAACAACCATTCATTCTCTCACTCACACCTAGAGACAATTTAGAGTTACCAATCAGTCTAACATGCATGTTTTTAGTCTGTGGGAGGAAACTGGAGAACCTGGAGTAAACCACACATGCACAGAGAGAACGTGCAAACTCCAACCAGAAAGGGCCCCAGCCAGGATTCAAACTGGCAACCTTCTCGCTGAGTGGCAACAGCCCTACTACATGAGCCACCGTGCAGCCAACACTTCTTCATCTTGAAGACTTGGCAATTGTTTTTAACCCGTATGCCCTTCCTGAAGTGACCACAGACCACCCAGCTACCACAGCCCTCTGTGTGGAGCAGAGGGCACCCAAGAGAGCAGATGGTGGTGGTTAAGGGCCCTTGCTCAAGGGCCCAAAGTGGGGCAAATGAGGGTGAATATTAGCTGGCTATAGAAAATAAAAATAATAAAGAAAATGTAGACAAATGGGTAACACCTGCTGAATATATCTAATGTTTTCAAATGTATAGTGGGAGTTTCATACATGACTGAAATCACTGGAGTTCAGGCTGCAGCAAAACATTAACTGATGGTAAAATGTGCAAACGTCATTAACTGATGAGCAAACCACGTTCAGCTGATGGGACTGTCATTCTATTTCTTCATTTCTTGTGTTTATTTTTTACTGAAACTCTGTCTTTGTCGTGTTTTCCCTCCTTTATCTCTACTATGCACTGTTTCTTTGTGCCTATGATGCACATTTCTTTTCAATAGAATCACAGAGCCTTAATGTTGTCTGTCATAGAGACAGCAATGGGGTTTAAACACAGTCACCAAGTCCAGCATCCCAAGACTCTACAGCAAGTGAACAACAAAGCTACTATCAAGGACGAAAAAACAAAGACAGACGCAGCCAAACATAAGAGATCGGTCTACCACATCAGACAGGACCCGAGATGTGCAAAGATGCCCAGTTCAGAACATACAGTAAAAACAACATTGTACAGCAAACATGGAACGTCACTGTCAAGGAGGTGGAATAATATAAAGGGGCATGTGTAAGAAAAAGGAGTTGAAAATAGATCAATTCCAAGATCAAGTAGAAGGGGAGCTTGAAGCCTGACAAAAGGTAAGGGGCTAAAAGACATAGTGGACGTGAGGCCAGTGGGGATCAGAGCCTTCTTCAGTCTGAGGTGCTGTATTCAGCTCAGTCTTATAAATACTTCTTTAAATGAACGATATCTTCTGTTGGACATGTATGAATGCAGAAAAAAAAGAGTATGTCATCTTGCTGTGGTTTACAGTCCTGCTTTGACTGTTCATCAACATAAAGTGTGTATATTTCCAATTTTGTAGCATGCGGATCATCTCTGCATCGCTGTCTAAACAGATGAAGTTTGATTTAAGGCAGACAGGCCTGCTGTAAGAGAACAAGACCAGAGGAAGTCTCAGAAACAGAGTTGTTGTATGTATCCCAGAATTTCTGTTCAAATTATGGTCAAAATTAACTTACCGTAAATGGTTGGTTGTATGGCACACAAACCTGAATAACAGAAACTCATGAAACACAATGTAGGGTTGAAGAAAACAACAAGCATGGGCAGAACAGAGTAAAGAACACACAGAACATTTTTACAGAGAGCAGAAGATTTGTAAGACATGGAGAAATTATGGAAAAGAGATTTAAAAGGTACATGGACTGTACTTACATAAAACCTTTCTATTTATTTATTCATCTTCACCAGGCAAATCTCATTGAGATCACAGATCTCTCTAGCAAGGGAGGCCTGGGCCTGAAGGCAACCTATCTTATCAAGATACTCAACACGCTTTACACTACGATCTGTGCCCTTATTTACCCATTCATACAGCACTCTACTAGATCTGTATCCATTCTATCTACTAGATCTATAGACTGAGTCCCACACTGGGGAACTGGATTCTGGACTTCCTGACCAACAGACCTCAGACTGTCAGGATCCACAACATCATCTCCTCCTCCATCAACCTCAGCACTGGCTCACCCCAGGGCTGTGTGCTGAGCCTCCTTCTGTTCACTCTGCTGGCATATGACTGCTCGGCTATACACCCCAGCTGTCATATAGTGAAGCTTGCAGATGACACAGTAGTAGAGGGACGCATCACGAACAATGATGAGTCCAAATACAGAGAGGAGGTGGAACACCTGGTGCAGTGGTGCAAAGACAATAATCTCTGCATCAATGTGAAGAAGACCAAGGAGATGCTGGTGGCTTTCAGAAGGGACAAGGATCCTCTTCATCCCCTACACATCAAAGGAGCAGCTGTGGAGGTGGTCTATTGCTATAGGCACCTGGGGGTGCATATATCCAGTGAGCTCACCTGGAGAGCCAACACTTCCTGTCAGGTCAAGAAAGCCCACCAACGTCTACATCCTCAGGAAGCTGAACTGGACTTGGGGGCTCTGTTCTGAGGAGCTTCTATTGCTGTGTGGTGGAGAGGGTTCTCCACACTGCTGCTGAGAGGATGGCTCTGCAGAGGGGGGTTGAAGGCTGGTTTATACTTCTTGTCGCACGTCTTTTACCCCCCGTTGAGTGAAAAAAAGTTGTGCAACGTCCGTCTGCACTCCCACTGCGATCCCCCGGTGACAGCCGTCTTGTACATGGCCCCCAGTCAGAACTCCGAGACGCGGAGATTGCGGCTCGGAACGTGTGATTGGTTCAAAGTTTGTGGGCGTTTTTTGTTTGGATGTCCATATATGGTGTATCACACCGCTACACGCTACCCGCTACTCTTTTAGAAGCCGGTTTTAGTTTTTGCTTTGACAGACATGGATAGTTTTGAAGAGAAACTCGTCTGTGCGCGCGCATTGTCCCCAACACACATACACACACACACCAATACATATATATTTATATATATATATTTACGAACACGCGCGCGCACACAGAAGCTAAAGCATGCGCGTGTAAAGTTGACAAAATGAAGAGGATCGCGCATGTGCGCTGCTTTTAAAACAAAGAAAACTCCGCTGTTATGTAAAAATGCGCGTTTGAAGTGAGCGGAGACCCTGAGGAGAGAACTCGCCGCCGCAGTGGGAGGGAAGAGGGAGGGATTTACTATAATGTATCCCCCACGTCTTTCCAAGTATAAACACTCAATGCGGTTGGTGACACACGCAATTACATCATCGCTGGGTTCACTCAACGGGGGGAAAAGACGTTTGACAAGAAGTATAAACCAGCCTTAAGGCTGCACAGAAGACTGTGGGGAGCAGCCTTCCCACCACCTTGGACCTCTACACATCATGAAGCAGGGGGAGGGTGCTCTGCATCATGAAGGACTCCACTCATCCTGCACACAGTCTGTTCCAGTCCTTCACCTCAAGCAGGCAGCTGAGGAGCATCAGAGCAAGACCACCAGGCTCAGAAACAGTTTCTTCCCTGCAGCTGTCAGACTGCTGAACTCAAACTGCACTTAATTCAGCTTCATCTTACATTTTTAACTTTATTATGTATCATATATTTTATCTATCTATCTATCTATCTATCTATCTATCTATCTATCTATCTATCTATCTATCTATCTATCTATATCTATCTATCTATCTATCTATCTATATATCTATCTGTCATCTANCTTTGATTCAGATCTAATTACATTAGTAATTCATCTGTTTTTAGACAAATGCACTGATTACATTTGCAGCATCAGTAATGTGAAACAGATGGTGGTGAATACACAGCTGAAAGATGTTGAAAAGTCTCTGATGTAGGTTGTAATTTTCTTACATACGGTGTCTTAACGATGAGGAAAAGTTTCAAAACCTTCTACAAATAGAACCAAAGTGAAAGACACTTTCCCCACAGTAGTGATTCCAGGAATTAGTTCACCTGCGTTGAGAAGCCTGAAGGACCGTGTTCTTGTCACTGCATTCACGAGTCATTGAAGATTATCTATACAGGAGGTGGATGTGTCACACAAACCAAGTATGATGTCTTCTCAAAGTACGGGCAGAGTTTTAAGTCTAGCAGCCTTTGATACACTGAGATGGATGTAAAAAAAAAAAAAAACTGTCACTTTATCTGAGGGCCTCCAAGGAAATTCCCGTCCTGACTGTGAACTAGAAAGAGACTTTCCTCCTGAAGACACATCTGGTGACATTGAGGATTATTGTAATCCAGTTTAGATCCCTGATGGTAGTTACGGTTCAGGATAGAGCAGACCTGGGCATTGTATGGCCCCAGGGCCACATGCGGCCCTTTGGTTGACTCTGACCGGCCCCCGTAAGGGGAGTTACAACAAAAACATAGTTTCTAATTTTACCTCATTTGTGGACTGCATTGCTTTAATTTTGATGTTTTTTTTTTAATTCACGTACAAAATGATGCAATATGTAAATCAAGACATGCGCAATGTGCATGATTGAATTGTTGTCAAGTCACAAGACAACGTTAGCCCTCAAAAATGTCCACTCATGCTTTTTATTTTGTTGATTAATCATAACTAATACTTTTACCAGTTTGTCTAAACAATGATATTTACTGCTTTTAATAAAGAAATACTATTAATATTATGCAGTATTGAATTATGTCATTTCGCCCGGCCCCCCACAATATTTTCTTTTTCACATGTGGCCCCATGGGGAAAATAATTGCCCACCCCTGGGATAGAGTTACTGAGAATTCAGATATGCACATAGTTCATTTTCTAAGATCGAGTAGATAGAGTCACTCCAAAAATATTATTACGTTGACAATACAGTTTTAAACGAAAAGCATGTTATAGCTGTTTTGATCAAACATTATGAAGAGTGTTAAAAAAATCTTGTGTTATATTGTGAAATCGGGAGATTTGTTTAAAGAAAGTACTAAGGCTCTGTTTACATGACAACGATCCAATGAAAACATACTTTTTTCCCATTTATGTTAACACATTTACATAAAAGCATTGTTTTTTGTTTTTTTGTTGTTGTTTTTTTGATAGAGAGAAAGGAAAGCCAGAAAATAAGACTACAAAACACAACAAATATCCACAAAAAGAGCACAAGGCAAACACACCCAACCGCCGTCTGCAATCCTGCAAAGTACATGACAGAACACAGCAACAAAACATATACAGTATGCATAAAAGACCCATAGCATTCATGACTTTGCAGTAGATTTCCATAAATATACATACCCATACCTACAAATATATATACACATACATATACATTCATATTCAGTCACATACCCATCTACATATCTACATATGATATCTATATACATCCCTGCATCCATTTGTGTGTGGTTGTGAGCATGCATAAGTGAATAAGGCTTTTCTAAAAGAACATTCAATAGCAATCGTGAAGCATCAGAGATCCGCCCCCCCAAGACTCAAGGCAGACAAAGGGGCGATCAGAGCCCAAGACCCCAAGAAGGACCCCGAGCAGAGCGTCCCCAGTGCCACCCAAACAGGACGAACCACTCATCCACCCCCCAGATCTGACCATTTGGGAGAACCAGAAGAGCCCCACCAGCGACCACACACAATGACCCACTCGGGGCCAACAGCGACAAACTCGCAGGCCCCCACCGGAATCCGTTGCACTGACATAGCCCCAGGCCTAGACACCGAGGCCCGGGCACCAGGGACGCCCACTCTTCAGGCCCAGACCCGATAGGACCAGAGGACCCGAGCCCCACCAGGCAGCCAACAGGCTGAACCGACACATGCCCAAACGCTCATCCCCCGATACAGAGGGCCCCAAGCGCACCGGCAGGCAAAGGCGCACCCCACCAGTGGGCCACATGGTAGGAGCGCGACACCAAGTAGCCTCAGATGTATCAAAGAGGGGGCACTCAAAGTCCCGGCCTGACAAATAGACATTCATACACACACAATCACACAGACCCACCCTCATCCACACCCTCACTCACTCAAAGACATACAATAACAACACATTCCATTCATAATCCTGATACGCACTCTATACCCCCCAGGTCCAAGACTTGTACCTGCCCCCTACATGGGGCAGCCCACACCCAAACCCAGGAGGTAGGCCCATTCATTCTGGGGTGGAGAGGAGCCGACCTCCAAGATTCGGCCCAACCCGCGCCCTGCCGACAGGACAGGACACCCGAGCCCAAGCAGCCCCAGGGAGAGCGCCGCGCCAGTCCCGTCAACGGAAAACCTCCAGGCCCCGAACCTCCCCATAGTCCAGGACAACACCCGACAGCCTGCCACTTTACCAGACCCCACCCCCAGAATGGCCGGCTTGGAACCAGGGGGTGCAACAACAACAAAAAACACTAGTACCCGACACCACCCCAGATGTGCTGTTGATGTGTGGTGTTGTAAAGTGCAATTATAAAAGGGAAAGCAAAGGAGCAAAGGCTGGCATAATGCCAGTTTTCCCTCCACCCCAACTCCAACCCAAGCCCTTACTGTCTAAATGCATCATTGTAAGTGAGCACAGGCACATGAGGTGAGAGTGGTGTCGTCCCGCCACCCATAACCATAGTGCCCACCCCAAGTTCCTATATGTGAATATTATGAGGATGTTTATGAGTGAATGTCTAAGGTGTATAATAAAATTGAGTCCCAGCTGGTTCTGAACAACAGAGATATAAAAATGTTGCAGTACACCCGAGCCTCAAAATCCCTACATGTATTAATTTAGAAATGAAGAGGGCGGAGGTGCGCAGTGAGGGATGGGGAGAAAATAACTGCAGGAACAAATGCTCCCGCAGGGAGTTAGCTCCCCAGTCCCCATCCCAGAAGAAATACTACACCCACCATTCATACTAACAACTCTCAGAACACATAACACACTAGACACCCAGGCTGGGACAACCTGCCCCCTCCCATGGGCCACTAGTCATGCCCCCCAGACACCCAAGCCCCCAGCCCATGAACCCCCAACCCACCAGCAAGCCGAAGGCCCCCCAGCCAGAGCCGGGCACCAGAGCACAGGCCAGGTTTAAGTCCCTGGACTCTTTCATATGTAAATTCCTTTGGAAAAACAAAACTCCACATATTAGCTTAAAAACACTACAGAAATCTAAAGAAACAGGAGGATTAGAACTTCCAAACTTTTATCACTACTATTTAGCCAATAGATTACAATATATCTCAAAATGGTTAAATCCAAATGCACTAGATGTTACTTGGATAGACATATCTTTATATAGACATAACTTTATGTAATAATATTAGGATTCCAGACCTGCCATTTATTAGTACAAATATTAAAAAAAAACATGTTTGCTTTAAAAGTATCAGTATTAGCTCATCTCTGACCACATGGTTGGAGTATCTGAAAATGACAAAGTCTTCACTACTCCAATGCAGATAAACACCCATCTGGAATAATCCTGACATACAGAAAGAAAATAATATGTTAAATTTCCAAGATTGGAGAGTTAATACAGTATAAAGTTCTCTATAGAGTACACTACGGTGGCCCTGAGGTGCAAAACACATTAACAAATAAGGCTAAACACTTTAACAAATAGTTCTGAAACAAATTAACAAATTCTGAAACACTTTAACAAATTCTGAAACAAATTAACATTTTCTGAAACACTTTAACAAATTCTGAAACAAATTAACATTTTCTGAAACACTTTAACAAATTCTGAAACACTTTAACATTTTCTGAAACAAATTAACATTTTCTGAAACACTTTAACAAATTCTGAAACAAATTAACATTTTCTGAAACACTTTAACAAATTCTGAAACAAATTAACATTTTCTGAAACACTTTAACAAATTCTGAAACAAATTAACATTTTCTGAAACAAATTAACATTTTCTGAAACACTTTAACAAATTCTGAAACACTTTAACATTTTCTGAAACAAATTAACATTTTCTGAAACAAATTAACATTTTCTGAAACACTTTAACAAATTCTGAAACACTTTAACATTTTCTGAAACAAATTAACATTTTCTGAAACAAATTAACATTTTCTGAAACACTTTAACAAATTCTGAAACAAATTAACATTTTCTGAAACACTTTAACAAATTCTGAAACAAATTAACATTTTCTGAAACACTTTAACAAATTCTGAAACACTTTAACATTTTCTGAAACAAATTAACATTTTCTGAAACAAATTAACATTTTCTGAAACACTTTAACAAATTCTGAAACACTTTAACATTTTCTGAAACAAATTAACATTTTCTGAAACACTTTAACAAATTCTGAAACAAATTAACATTTTCTGAAACACTTTAACAAATTCTGAAACAAATTAACATTTTCTGAAACACTTTAACAAATTCTGAAACAAATTAACATTTTCTGAAACAAATTAACATTTTCTGAAACACTTTAACAAATTCTGAAACACTTTAACATTTTCTGAAACAAATTAACATTTTCTGAAACAAATTAACATTTTCTGAAACACTTTAACAAATTCTGAAACACTTTAACATTTTCTGAAACAAATTAACATTTTCTGAAACAAATTAACATTTTCTGAAACACTTTAACAAATTCTGAAACACTTTAACATTTTCTGAAACAAATTAACATTTTCCTGAAACAAATTAACATTTTCTGAAACACTTTAGCAAACGAGAGAATCACACGGAAAGGGAATGTCCTAACGAGGCTGACCCGGAAGTGACGACCCGGAAGTGATGACATTTCGACCCGAGATGGACAACACGCGAAAACAAACTAAAGAAAAGCGATCTTTACATGCATCCTTCACATTTAAAAGGTAAGTTATGCTGAGGGCGAAACATAAATATATGAAACATGTTTATCGTCATGATCGCGTTTTTTTCCGACCGAACATATATTCATGTAATGGCAGCGTTACTTTCTACCACAGTGTGCTCCTTTGTCTGGCGTTGGCCAGTAATAAAACCATTATGGTTTTATGTGTGGTTTATGTGTCTGTGTTTTACAATAAAACTGTGGTGATTTCTTAAAAAGTAAGTGTTGCAACGCTGCCTAAAAAACACTAACTTTTAAGGATCAGGATTACTTTATGTTTTATTCACAGATTATGCTCAGTGTTTTTTATTAGAGTGAGGATAAAGTCAGCATTTTTTTCACAATCATAGATTCTGTTTCAATTTTTGCCAAAATGTAATAATAATAATTAAAATAATAATATCAGAGAGAGTACACTGTGTTGAAACACTGATATCTGATTGCAGTACAAGTAAATAAAAACAGATAAATCATTATATTTTATGTCCTTCCTGTCTTTAGCTGCATTTGAGCACCTTTTGATGTTTAGAGCTAAATGAACAGAATGGAAAATATATTTGTTTCCTTGCTGCAGGTCAATCTGCTAGTTTCCTTAAATAGAAACTTTTTGAACTATCAGTACGTTGAATAATCAGTTGAGCTCTTATGCAAAATATATTTAAAAGGTTTTCAGATTTTTTTTAACGCATGATCTACCCTTTTTTGCTCCATACTAGGCCAAAATGCAGAAGAAGACCATCTTTTATCCAGGAAAACAAAGAGTTGTTTTCCGCAAGGGACCCCTTGGATTTATTCGTCAGGACCCCTCTCCTGAGGCCAAAATGATAAAAAATTATCCTAGTGTGCAGAACAAATCTGAGCCATAGAGAGAGGACATTGTGCGGCGAAATGTTTGTCTGCAGTTCATCAAAGAGGAGGGGATGTCACAGATGATTCAGAAGTGCTGGGAGACTAGAAGCTGCAGCAGCACCTGCTCAAGAGACAGAAATCATCATCCAGTCATACAACCACACCATCCAGTGTGCCACAGAAACATCTGGGTGAGCAACTAAGAATGTTGTATTAACAATTTTAAGATGAAAGGACAAAAATTGCCTTAAAAACTGAATATTCCTCCCAAACTGATCCTTGATTTTTTTTACAATATAATTTTTTGATTTCTCATAGTGATGGAGGAGTACGAAGGATTGGAGGCTGCAATGCTGAGCATCTCACCCTCTACGCTCCTGAAGGCCGAGATACACTTGAGCGTCCTCAGGTACGCCACTCTACGCGCGCATTTTGTGCGCATGTGTTTTGCTGCTATACTTCAGAAACTATCAGCTTTCAAACGCTCGCGTTCTCCTTGTTGTAATATGAGCAGCTGCGCACGGAGGGGACTCAACTGAGCTCGCTGATTGGTCACTTGCTGACACGCCTACTGAAATGATTGACAGCTTTCACTCAGCTCATGTAGCTCGCTGAAGACCGCGGCGGTGTTCTGATACGGTGTTTCTACTATATATGTTATAAAAAGTTCTCTCAGAAATAAAAATAATAACAGGGAGCACTTTTCCTGCAGCACACAGCCCACCAGGGATATTTAAAACATTGCGCACCCAGGTAGGACCTGAATTCATTCATTTCAATCATGGAGTGAACGGAGGAAGAAGTGATTACTTGACTTTAGGCAAAAAAACAAAAGAAAAGGCCCGATCAGCGATAAAGAAGGGGAATTTATTTCATTTGTGTAACATACAAAACAGTCCGGCGCCGGGGAAGTTTATGGTCAGACACCGCGTATCGCGCACGTTAAAAAAAAGCTTTGCGCGTACATGCCCTGAGGGGCTACGCTTTTGCCTTGACGTACGTACGCTGCGTATAGGCGTATCGTGAGAACGCTCGAGTGTATCTCGGCCTTAAGTCAGAGCAGTACGCACACTATAGTTACACTTGATGAAATTCTAAAATATAATCTGCTTGTGTTTAGTCTCTCTCCCATATTTGTCTCCGTGTACACAGTGTCAGGATCAGCGGAAACAGAGGGAACCCCAGTGTCAAACAGAGCAAAGACAGGTTTTTCTTAAAGTAGGTGATTTCAGGACTGGAGTGCTATTCTCTTTTACGATGAATAACCCTCCAAAACTGAGCCTTGACCTATTGTGTTCTGGCAGAAGCAGAAGGAATAAAAGCACAACTTTTTGAGTTTCCACTAAACACCACCTGTTGTGTTCAATTGGGATTCATACAGTGACTGATACATTATCTTTATTTAGGTCCAACTGCAACGGTGTCCAGGTGTTCAGACGCATCAGGTGATTCAGAATCCTCAACAGTTAAGGGTAAAGAAATGTACATTCTATTACTGAAAAGAAATCTGATGCTTTATGTTTTTAAGCTACGGTACATAAAATCATTTGTTTACTTTCTTCTGATTGTTTACAGTCCTGGCAAACACACAACAGACATCCGTGGCCCTTCCATCACAACAGACACCCGTGGCCCTTCCATCACCACTGTCATTTCTACTGAAGGAAAAAGAGAGTGCAAAGAATACAGAGTTGTATAAAGGTTCGTTTCAACTCACCCTTAAATATCTATTTGTTGCATCAATAGCAATGTCTGGATAATTTTCACAGCTACTTCATCTGTTGTCTTAAAATTATACTGAAGCCATAAATAAATAACTGAAAGATAACGCTCCTTTTCAGATTCCAGCACAAGTGCAGCTTCCACCTCTGCACAGAGACCTTTCCTTTGAGGACAGTGCTGAAGATGGTAAGAACTGACTGCATACAAAAAATAATTAATTTTTTTACTGAGTAGTTTGCTTTATTAACAGCATTTCCACGCTGTTTGTCAAATATTTTGTAAACAATGTGGCTAATATTTGGAACACAGTCTTTTTTTTATGGAACCCTAATTCCATGTATTTTTATTTTTTTATGATAGTTCCCTCAGCTCAGCCGCCCTTTGCTGTCCCCCTGCCTCAACCTGACCATGACATTAACCGCTGGAGTAGTAAACTAGTAGTAGTAGTAGTAAACTAAGTAGTTTCCTGCTTACAACAATTTGCTCCTGTTTCATTGTCTGCCTGTTGTAGATCAAGTTGTAATGACTTTGACAAAACTAAGACAGAGCTTTGTAATGGATGATGTAGCACAGCTGTTGAAAACATCACGATGTCAAAAAATGAAAACTGAAAAGCTATTTGTTATTACACTTTAACAAGCTTTCACATCACTTTCATTGATTGTTTTGTAAAGACAAACGAGGTAAAACTGAAACAAATATGTTAGTTGCAAAATAATGTTTTTATTTTTGTCTGTACATTTTATTGTATGTTAACATGTAGACTGGGAGGAGACCCCAGGGAAGACCCAGGACATGCTGGAGTGGTCTGGGAAGTCTGTAAGAGTCCTCCCAGAAGAGATGGAAGTTGCTGTCTGGACACTCCCTGCTCAAGCTGCTGCCCCTGTGACATGACGTAAAACCAGGAGGAAGATGATGGATGGATGGATGGATGGAGTTAATATGTCTGAAGGTGATATTATGCCTTGGAGTTTAATTTTTTTAATAAAACTAAAAACTAATAAACAACTATTAAGACTGGTATTTTCTCCAAAGCAGCTTCATATGATGTGTTGTGTACGGTATGAATATTTATGTGCTTACTGCATTTTAGCTCAAGGTATTTGTGGCAGAGCTGAATCTTATTTGCAAAAAAATTCATCTATCAATGTTGGAAACATGTTTGAAAAGTAAAAGTTATGGAAGTGTTTCATCTGTTTATCTGTAAAGTATTTGTAAAAAAGA
>JBBPBX010036733.1:0-31323 GCA_038048925.1 Garcialebias charrua | reverse complement strand
TCAGAGCTGTGACAGAGTAAACACATTGGGTCTACGTTTGGATGGTACTTGGAGATTATATAGTTTACAGGATAACATTTATGCAGAATATTTAGGGACACTTCTCGAATCTTATTAGTTATAAAGTATTTTCTAGGTAACATCCAAACATTTTTCCAACAGATATCATTAAATTTTATTGAAATTCCAGGAATTAGAATATAGTATTTTATCAGTTATGTATAGGGCTCATAATAACACATTACCTTTAAATATCCAAAGAAATTTTATAAAAAGACAAAGTTATTACAATCTCAAAGGGACAGAGATATTCATCAAACCACAATTCAGAACCAGCTTAAAGGGACGGTCTACCTCAATTCAGGGAGTTCGATTGTGGAATGCTCTGGAGAGTGATGTTAAAAATGCAAAATCAATGTATACATTTAAGAAAAAGGTCAAAAAGGACTTGCTCAAAAACTATATATGATGTAACTTAGTGTGTTTGTGTATTACACTTATGTTGTACTTATGATGTAGCTTAGTGTGTTTGTGTATTACAGTTAGAAAAATTAAGTAGAGTTATTCATTTTGTGATGTAGTTTGTGTATTACAGTTAGAAAAATTAAGTAGAGTTATTCATTTTGTGATGTAGTTTGAAGGTTATCATTGGTTGAACAAACTGTGAAATAAGGGGCAGATATAATAAGATTTCATCTTCTTTCTGCTCCTTTCATTTTATCCTACTTGTATTCTTGTATCTGATGAAACTGTTTTGTATTGTTCTTTTAAAATGAATGAATAAACATCAAATCAAATTAAATGAATTATCCAAGAAGAATATAGAAGCAGGTTTACTGAGACAGTCTCTAATTATTAATTTTCTAATACATTTATTTGTTTTTTTGCTTAAAAATGGATCAGAGTTGCCAATGAATGATTCTTCCATATTGTTTTGTACAGGATTTGACATCAATATTTTCCCACCAGATGGAATGGCATCAAACACAATTGCATATTCTCTCGGTTTTACTGGAAAATTATATGTAGTTAAAAATTCACAATAAGAGTAAGTGTTGCCATCTTTGTTGAATAACTGATGTACATGAACTATTCCTCTGTCAAACCATTTCTTAAAGAAAATAGATTTATGTTTAAAACAGATGTCTTTGTTATTCCAGATATAGTATTTGTGTGGAGAGAAATTGTGTTTGTGAGCCAAAGTCCAGCATAAAAGCAGCTGTTTGTGGAAATTGGAGAGTTTGACCGGGATTTTTACAATGTTGTAGTTACACCTTAAAATAAAAGACAGACCACCCAATGCTTCAAATACATGTGTTGAGATGAAGTTTCACAAAGAGTTTGGATTTAGGAGATATCTTTTGATCCACTTAATTTTAAAGGAAGCGTTTAGACTCTAGAGTCTGTAAGTCTAATACATTAAACCCACCAGAGCACAGCTTATTTATCATAACATTTTTTTCGGATTAGATGAACCTTTTTCTTCCAAATAAAATCAAACAATGTTTTGTCCACTTTTAAGATGATATCCTTGGGGACCTCAAGGACAGAAGTCGCATACACCAAACTGGAGAGACCTGCAGCCTTATGGTGTAGTCACACCGAACAGCGTTTCAGCAGCAGGAGCGTCCAGTTTACATGTAAAGTCAATGGTGGACGCGCTTCCAGCCACGTCTTGGCGTCTGGCGTCAGGTCGCGTGCGTGTTGAGCGTGCTGGGAAGCGTTTTTCCGTGCACGTGAACCGGCTTCAGCCTCCAAACCGCGCATTCAACATGCTGAAGATTTCGCGGTTCAAACTTTCAAACGCCGCTCAACTCTACCTGATTGGTTGGTGTGTCAACCAATCAGGGAGAGTCGGGGGAGAAGAGAGGGGGTCAGGGGGAGAGTCCCTATGTGACGCGGAAACGAGGGTGCGCGCGCACTATGTGACGTATTGTTTGTGGGACACAGAAAAGACCCGCGAGGTCGTGTACTATGGAAGAGAAACTCATTGTAGCTGTGTGTTCGCGACAAGTCCTTCACGACCAGTCAAGTCTGCTCCACAGAGACGGAAATAAAAAGCTCCTCGCCTGGCGGAGTGCGCAGGACTCTGTGCGCAGGACTCTGTATACCGGTAAGCTCCTCCCACACACCCAGCAGCTGTTTCGCGTTCTGGCGTTCAGGTTTGGACACGCTGCATTCACAAGTGCGTCCACTTGCGTGCGTGACGAGCTTTTTGGAGGTTGAAACGCTGTTCGGTGTAACCACACCATTAGAGAGTAAGACACGACCGGAGATGGATAAATCTCTCTGTACCCATGAATAGAATTTCTTTTGAATGACGTAACAAGGGAATTGAAGTTTTCACTTAATCTTTGGTCCTCTTTTATAATATAGATACCAAGATATTTAACTTTGTGTTTTACTGGGATTCCTGAGATCTCTGTGTCATGACATGTTTTAATAGGGAGTAACTCACATTTAGATAAATTAAGGTTGAGACCTGAGGCTGCAGAAAATTCACCAAGCAGCTCAACAGCACACTTTACTTGAGAGCAATCTTTTAGAAATAGAGTTGTGTCATCTGCCAGTTGGCTCAGACATATTTCTCTACCAGCAATCTGAATACCTTTTATGCAGCTGTTTTTTATGAAATGTGCTAAAATCTCCATAGTATTTTGTATGTAGTGGTTTATGGGATTGTTTTGTATTGTACATGTATTATAAAAATGAACAAATTTTATAAATAAAAATAAATAAATCAATAAAATAATGTTCCAGACTGTCCAGTAGATGGCACTAGTATACTTGAAATGTATTGTTTGTAATGTATTATTTTGTACTGTTTCCATTTACTTTCAGAGGGATTGTAATGTAAATAAGATAAAGATAATGTAAATTGTTTTAACCTGAATTTAAATAATAAAGACTGAAAGGCTCCCATTACAGCATAAGTACTCAGTGAAGCTGCAATTACAAACCGTGTGTGTTGCTCTGACAGCAGTCACTGCTTCGTCCCTTCCCTCCACAGCTCTGGCTCTTGATGAGCAAATCGTTTTGTGGACAGAAGGTTCAATGAGCTCCCAAAACATCATGAAGTGACAATAACTTGCAAATCTGTTGGTACAGAACACAGTAACATTGTAGATTATTTTCAGTAATTCACTAATTACTATTATTATTATACTACCATAATTGCCCTTATTATTTTTATTATGATTACTTCCAGTAACAATATATAAAGTTTATTTTCATTTGATCTCCATTTGGCATAGTGGGTTCAGCAAACAGAAAATAACTTTTGATCTATGAAGCTTGTGACTTGGTGTGACTTTAACATGAAGTGTAAGTCTGTTTGTTGCATTTTTTTGATGAAAATATAATTGTTCTTTATTCAGTTAAATAACCAGAGTTGGCTTGAGTAACCAAAAAATGTACTCAAGTAAAAGTAGCAACTATTGCATAGTAAAACTACGCCTAGAAGTATTGTTTTTCAAAGTAAATGTAACTAGTTACTGCCCAACTTTGTTTACATTTCAGTGTTGTGTCAAGCTAATCTGCAAGCTAAGTGCAGCTTACCTTGTGTAGAATCGGATGTCATCATCAGACCCTGCAAACCATTGTCCAAACGTAGATTGGATTTAAAGTTCTTCAATCTGTTTCTTTAACGCGTCTATTTCTTCTTTTATTTAGAGTTTTAATTTACTGCCATGTCCAGGCCAGCGGGTTCTGGGACAGAGCAATAATCGTGATCCAGAGTAGGACTGCATTCCATAGGCTGCTCATCTGCTGGGTTATCTGGCTCAGGTCTCCAGGGCCTCATGTATCAACCATGCGTGCGCACAAAAACATTGCGCACGTCACTTTCCACGCAAAAGCCCGTATGTATCAAAACTGAACTGAACGTGAATATATGCGCATCCAGGTACATATCCACGCAAGCTCCCGAGCAGGCGTACGCACGTTTCTGTGGTTCTTGTTCCTTTGGCGACACTTACAGGTGTTTCAGAGAAACTGAAGCCCCACAGTCTGTGGTTGACTTTAAGAGCGGCTTGAAGACCTTTCTTTTCAACCGAGCATACTTTACTCCTCATGATTCTACTTTTGATCTGAGTTGATACTGTTGTTGATTTTAATTGTTTTATTATTTGTCTTATTGACATTCAAATATGTTGCACCTTGTAGCACTTTGAGATTTCCATTAATGAAAAGTGCGTTATAAATTGAATTCATTATTATTATTATTATTATTATTATTAACAGTTCAAGATGTGAAAATGATTAATATTCCCTCCAAACACACGATTAACAAGTATTACATCCACATGACGCAGTGGAATAAAGGACGCGCAACGTTGTGCCAAAAATAAATTTAACAGGAACGGATTCATTCAGCCTTACTGGAGGTTATAATAAATAGTGTAACACGCAGAGCATTTATTTAGAAACAGATATAGTTTTCCGATCTAGGATATGGCTTATCAGCCGTTTTCAGAAATAATAATTTTCCAGTTTGGCACTACTGCTGCGCTCTGGGGAGCCGTGCATCACGCGTGCATACAGAAGCAGCGGTCAAACTGTTCCACAGAGGGGGCTGCAGGTCGATCGGGACTGTGCAGTCCAGTCCACACAAAGCCGGATCATGTCCAATGGTCTCATCGATTCCAAAGGCTGAGTGGTCGCGCTTGGAGCGCGCGCGCACCCTCACCGGTGTCGACACGGCAGCTGGAGGTGTTTCATTATCTGCGTTTATTGTAGATTTCTCCAAAATGACACGTGAAAGTACACCTTATATAACTTGTAGGAGAGCAAAAGCTTCACAGACAGACTGCGCACAGGGCTGCGGGGCGCGCGCTGCGTCTGGAGACTCCAACATCATGTCATGAAATGTCTCCACCAAGACGCACAGACTCGTTTCTTCACATCATCTACATAAACAAAGATCTATGTTCTAGCAAACATCCAAGTAAGTTCCTCTGTGTTTACAGTAATAATGGTAATAAACTCGTGCGCAAAGTTAATATTTCCACACAGAATGAATGAATGAGCCGGTTCGCGCACCACAGCAGGGTGCGCGCGCACACAAATACCGACAATCACTCGTTCTTTGCATGATGAACACATTTTATTACTATTCTTACTTAGGATGTTTGTCCTCACTCATATTATATTGAATTCATTATTTTCCCGAATCTAGAAATCATTTCTGATCGCGCAGGGATCAAACAAACATGTCCTTCACACATGCAGGAAGTAATTTGCATCTGTTTAACATATGTAAATGTAGGCGTGTCAGGGGAGGTGTCTCACGTGCGCTCAGTTCCACGTCAATTGTGATGTACAAAAGGAATGTGCGTGGATTCAGGTGTACGCACAGTTTGATAAATCTGGATCTTTTTGTGCGTAGACACTTTTCTGGATTTCACCGTACGTCACTTTTCAGTAGGAAATCCACGCAGGTTTTTGATACATGAGGCCCCAGGTCTCCTCACTCAGTCCCATACACTTGGTCTTGAAGGCTGACTGGAGTAGTCATTCCATTGAAACAATACAGAGACAGCTCCTTTATTTACTGTCCTTCTCCCCCCAGCAGTTGACTGAACGAGCTGATCTGGAGTGAAGTGCAGGCTGCAAACTTTGCTGTGTGGCGTTACGTTAAACTTGTCCCGACGAATACTCACTAACCACCGTCTTCTTAATTTAGCATCGCTTGGAAATCCGTGGAAACTTAAAAGACCATTATACTTTGAAGATGCCGTGCATTTAGGGACACACAACAGTGTTCATGATAATGTTTAACTTGCTTTTCAAACACGAGGTTATCTTTCCTTGCTGTCATAGTTCCTCAAAGCGGAAGCTAGCGAGTCGCATTTCGCTCAAACGGATGTGACGTCAGCGCCGTACATGCAAAGAGCCTATTGAGAGTATTGAGATTAATGCGCCTTATAGTCCGGAAAATACGGTATGTGGCATAGCAGATCGAACCTTTGTCTCCCTTCATAAAGTGTTTCTGGGTAAAGGTGCTTTGACTCTTTGACTATGTGTTGGGAATGACTACTACCACACAAATATTTAGCTCGAGCTCAGTGAAATCAACAGTTAAATTCAGTTTTGAGGCTGCAATGATGTGGTGGCATTTGCCAGCAGGCAATAAATGTCTTTCCTACTTTTATAGAGTCAAAAGAACAAACAAAACATTAAATTCAAAGAGATGAAAGCTTGCCAACTCCTAACTCCAACACTCCTGATCATTCTGTTAACAAAGAGACTGTAATTGTTCTTTGGTGCACAATTTAGAGAAATTATTTGACAAGTACAAAAGGTTGGTTACAATTAAAAACAAGAGTTTTATTTATTAATTTATTAAATTGAATCCATTTTTCCTTTCTAACATGATATTTTCTTTCTTGTTATCTGTTGCATTCATTTATTACATACTTTACAAGATTTCTTACCTAAAAACAATTTAGACAAACAAATAAGGCAGGTGGTTTTAAAAATAATTGTACTTGTTCTGCCACGTTTTTGAGCATTGATCTTTTCTTCTGATGAGCTTCATCACTCATGTCAGACTCTCTCCAAACAGTTGTTTTGGTATAAAAGTTGATGACTTGGATCTTTTGTTCTCTGGATGTTTCTTGTTAGATGACCTTTGTCTGATGCTCTCTTTCTCCTGGTGGACCAAGGCTGTTTTGATCCTTTAAATAAAAACATCAAATATTAAATCCGTGCCACAAACGTACCCCGATGTTCAACGGCTAAATCACTCTGTAGGTTGATAAAAAGAACTAGAGAAAACTGGTCTGTGTTCAAAGATCATAATGGAAATAAAAAAACTTAAAGGTTGTTAGGAAGTAAAAAATGGACAAACAGGGACAGATTCAAACATCTTAAAAGTAGCAAAATTTGACACAAAACACAGAAAAGTTCTTACTCAGGTTCTTCTTGATTTGGTTTATGAGGAGTTTTGATCTTTTCAGGGTCGCTGAGTGGAAGAGAAGAGTTTAAATGTTTATTATGTAAGATCTGTTTGATCCCTAAAGGTCAGAAAATGTATAAAACTAAGATTTCATTGAGATTAAACATTACCTGTTTTTCTTTCTGTTATAAAGTATGAATGCACAAATAGATATGACGATCATGAAGAACACCGCAAGTACGACAACAACGATCCAGGTGAAATCTGATGCTGAAAAAAAAAATTTAATGGAGAAACATTCAAAATTAAGAAAATCCCCATTTAAACTGGAGGAAATGTAACTTACTTTGTTCATCAGAGCTCAGTTTTTCATGAAAACCTGATCAGAGACACATGAAACTGAAACATCACAAAGAGATTTCAGATCAATGAATCTGAGTCTTTGAAACAGTTCCTCACCGTCATCAGACGTCGTGTGTCTGAGCTCAGTAATCCTCTTCACCACCTCCACCTGAGGACCAGAGTCCACTCTGGCCTTGCATCCAACCTGTGTGCTGTCGTCATGGAGACCTGACAGCACAGCTGTGGTGGTGACGGTGACTGTATTGTTGGTGTTGGTGACTGTGACGGTGTTGTATTGTGACAAGTGGAGGTGTTGTTGTGGAACAGTCAGAGTCACAGTGGGAGCAGGTCGACCTGTGGCTGAACACGACACAACTGACTCTTCAGGAGACTTTGATCCTCTGACCTGAAGGACGGGTTCATGCAGCTCTGCACACACACATCAGAGGAATTTTTTAATTTTCTAAATAACTCGGAGCTGAGACATTTAAAACAACTGCGTTAAAGTACCTGCACAAACACCAAAACAATTTTTGTTTTAAGATATATAATCTATTGTAGTTCTGTGTATGTCTTTTCTGTTTGGAGTTGCACATTTAAGTTTGTTATTGATCGGTTCTCACGGTATGCATACTGGTGAGGGTCCTTGTTGATGTTGGTGGTGGTTTTGATGTGGGTCATGACCAGTCTTTCGAAGCATTTAACGACTATCGGGGTGAGGGCTACTGGCCGGTAGTCATTCAGACCAATCACTGCAGAGCTTGTAGGAACTGGGATGATGGTGGTGGTCTTCAGGCAGGTGGGAACTGTTGCCATGGTGAGGGAGGAGTTACAGATGTCTGCCAGCACCTCTCAGAGCTGATCGGCACAGTCTCTTAGCACCTTCCCCGGGATGTTGTCTGGGCCGGTTGCTTTGTGAGGATTAAACCTCCTCAAGGTACTCCTTACTTCAATTGAAGCCATGCTGAAGAACTCTTCATATTGTGAGATGTGTCTTGTGCTGGGTGGTCTGTTCGGGTCTTAAAGTGGGCATAGAACCTGTTAAAAGCATCAGGCAGTGATGGGTCCCTAAGGCATTGTGCACCTCTGCTTTTATAATCCGTGATGCACTTAATGCCCTACCACATGCTCCGTGAGTTCTGTGAGGAGAAATATCACTGGATTTTCCATGCATATGTGGCTTTGGCCCTCTTAATACCAGCAGCCAGCTTTTTTCTTACCCTCCCCAGTTCCTGTGAGTCACCAGGCCTGAAGGCAGCATCCCCGGCTTTTGGCCGAGTACGGACCTCTGTGTTCAGCCAGGGTTTCTGGTTCGGGCAGCACTTCACAGTTCTGGTGGTGGTGAAATCCTCAACACACTTGCTGATGTATCTGAGGACACCAGATGTGTATTCCTCCAGATCCAGTTCTCCCTCCTTTACCTGCAGCAGCCTTCCTGAAGACCGGACAGTCTGTGATTGGAAAGCAGTCCTGCAGTACAGAG
Source organism: Garcialebias charrua (assembly GCA_038048925.1). Lineage (NCBI taxonomy): Eukaryota > Metazoa > Chordata > Actinopteri > Cyprinodontiformes > Rivulidae > Garcialebias > Garcialebias charrua. The sequence goes on along the minus strand of JBBPBX010036733.1, from coordinate 22,600 downwards.
TCACTGCTGATGGACCACACAGTGACGATCTTCTGTGTGGGTCTGGAACGTCTCAGTGGTTGGTTGTAGACAGGGGCCAGAAAGATGGAGACGTAGTCAGTGAGGCCAATGTGGCGGCGTGGTACGGCTCCATATGCGTCTCGTATGTTGGTATAACACAGTCTAGTGATTTCCCCATGTTAGCAGGCTGACATGCTGATAAAAACTTGGCAGAGTGTCTTTCAGGTTTACGTGATTAAAATCATCAGCCATCACATAAAAAGCCCCCGGATGGTTATTTTGAAGCGAGTTGATGTTATCATTTAGCTCCCGCAGTGCGTCCTTAGCATTAGCATCCATAATCCACATTAGCATAAGTTAGACAATGTGTAAAAGGTTTCAGAACAGAACCTCTGACATGTGTGAGCAAATTGCTGTTGGCATCGCTCACAAAGAGGAGCGGACACTGTCAATTTTTTTGTTGCAAGCCCAGCTTTAGTGTAGTAAACCAACATTGCTGAGTGATTGAAACTCTGTGTGCCCTCCCCCACCACAAAACAGTGTCTGAATTCAACAGTCCTAGGTCTGTCTCCGTCGCCCATACAGTAGTCTCTCGATACATCGCGGTTCGACATTCATGGACTCACTCTTTCACATGTTTTCAACGTGAGATTGTACACAATACAATTGGCTGATTGATTGAAGGTGAGACCAATCAGAGCATTGCGCTGAGGGGCACAACCTGCTCTGCTGTGACAGACAGCCTCAGAAAGAGAAAGGAGAGAGTGGGGGGGGATCTGTCTTATACCAGAGTGAACCGCACAAGCTTCATGAATTGTTTATTTAAAATAATCAAGCCCATCCTGAACCGATCCTTTAGTCCCCCTCCGCAATCACTGAGCGGGCCAGGCCACCGGGCTTTCCCGGTACTCCCGATGGCCAGTTCGCCCCCAGGATTGGCACAGTAACCGTAGCAACAGTCTGTCTGCTCTGTCATTGTGCTCTTTTAGAACGTTTAGAGAGATTAGATCATTGTTAAGAACATTGCAAGAGTTTGATAAAGGTTATAAATACTTAAATAAATATAACTTCCATACTTTGTGGATTTTCACCTATTGTGGAGGTGTCTGGAACGTAACCCCCATGATGAGTGAGTGTTTTGACTGTTTTAAAACTGTACATGTTTTACAACAGTGGAGTAGTCTGACATAAATATTTAAATATATAAAAGAGACCACCCGTCTCACTGAGGGGAGGTGTTGCTGAATCAAAAATATGGTTTCAACCCAAACAAATTCACAGAAGATGACTTGGCAATCAATTTTATACAGAAATTAGATTTGAACGTTTCAACTAAAGGTTCATTCAAGCAGTTCTTATTTTCTGTTTTTTTTTTCTTGCCAAAACCTTCAAACAAATGACAAAAAACATAAATGTGAAAGCTGATTAATAGTTTGTAAGCCCTGAAAGAATAAGAGAAGCATCAGTTGTTCATATTAAAACCACTGAAGCCAAAAACAGGCATTTTTAAAGCAATATCTTTATGACTAATGTTAACATGATTAATAATAATAATAATAATAATTAATTCAATTTATAACGCACTTTTCATTACTGAAAATCTCAAAGTGCTACACATATATTGAATGCTACACACATTCATAAACCGGTGGCGGCAGACTACCATGCAAGGTGCTTTCCAGTCCTACCGGGAGCAACTCAGGGTTAAGTGTCTTGCCCAAGGACACAACGACACATGGTGCGGGTCCCGGGAGTCGAACCGCCAACTTTCCGATCGGGAGACGACTGCCCTTACCACTAAGCCACGGCCGCCCCATAGTAATAATAACACACGTCATCCGCCTTCCGGCGGCTTTAGCTGGCTGTGTCACGCGCTAGCTGGGCGCTTTTGGTCACACAAGCTTCATGTTTCCCTCTTGCTAGAGGTGAAACTCGGTGTTCGCTGCTGTTTGTTCTTGGCGTCCTTCTGTCGGCCTTCTGTCAGCTATTTGTCCTGGGTGTTCGTCTACGGCTGTCCCGACTGGTGTTCTGCCTCCACCTGGGTCGCCCATCATCTGCTGACTGGTCCTGGATTAGTGTCCGCTGCCTGGACGGCGTGGGGCGGGCCGCGTCACGCGTCCTGCGGGCTGAGTTGGGCCTAACGTCCAGCTCAACTAAACAGGCGTCGGCTGCCGAGTGGCGTCTCTTCCGGACGACAGACCCTACCAGGGTGGACTCTGAACTGTCCTCTGAACTGTTACCAAATCCCTCCAGGAGGTGACAGTACCGGTACTCCTGGTTTGGTGTAGGAAGTGTGGTGTGTGTGTGTGTGTGTGTGTGTGTATATGTTTGTGTGTGATTTTCCTGTTTTAAATGGACTGCCATAATTGCACTTTTAAATGTTGATTGGATTTTAGCCTTTTTTAAACTGTAAATATTTTAAATTTAGGATTTTATTTATTTAATTAAACTACTGTGCAATTTAACTGGTGTCAGTGTGTAAACTTGTCCCAAACCTCCTCTGCAAACGGGCCTGCGTGCTTTTAAAGGTAACTTTTTAGGTACAACCATAACCAATTTTATTTATTTAAAATAGTATTTTTAAACCTTTTAAACTTCAGTGCTCAATTTTAACCACACCCGACCCGGCTACATTTGTTAATAGAGGTTAGATTGGCCGATAACCTAACCCTAACTTTTTCTAAAGATCCCCTGAAGGTGTACAGGTATTGCACCTTTTAAAACAAACCTTTCAGGGCATTTTTCTTTAAAGATTTAAAAACCCTTTTGTAAAACCTTCAGAGAACATTCGGGGAATGTTTTCTCAGTGAATTTTTCATCTGGGACTTCCATTTGATACGTTGGTTTGAGCTCGTTTATCAAGTTCCTTTCTGCCTATTCCGTCACCTCAGGTCCACTGATGCAGACTCATTTAGGCTCAGTAATTATCTGTCTTGTCTCACAGATGTAGAGAAACATCATGTGTACCAGAATGTAAAGCTCTGCAGATGTAGTTGATGCTCAGCACGTAGCCTTACCATAAAGTCTGAGGCAGGTGGTGCCGATCACGGCTCCTTGAGGATAGGTGTTAAACAAACAGCGATAGCAGCCTTCATCCTGCTCCGTCACCTTCCTGATCACCACCGAGCAGTTCTGCAGCGCTGTGCAATGAAAATCCATTTTCCTCTTCAGATCAGGACTGACTCTTTGACCAAACGCTTTGGCGTGCGTGGCGAGGTTCTTCTCTCCATCAGGGAGGATCTTCTGCCATGTGAATTGGACGACCTCTTTATATTCAGTGAGCTGACAGGTCAGACAGGCGCGGCCTCCTACTGCTGCCAACACAGTCTGTTCTGTTTGAATCACAGCTGCTGATCCTGCATGGAGGAGACGATGGTGTTAGCTGTTTATACAGGTGCTGGCCATAACATTAGAATATCATGAAAAGTTGATTTATTTCAGTAATTCCATTTAAAAAAAGCGAAACTTGTATATTATATTCATTCACTACACACAGACTGATATATTTCAAATGTTTATTTATAATATGTTAATGTTGATGATTATAACTGACAACTAACAAAAAACCCAAATTCAGTAACTCAGAAAATTTTAATATTGTGAAAAAGTTCAATATTGAAGACACCTGGTGCCACACTCTAATCAGCTAATTAACTCAAAACACCTGCAAAGACCTTTAAATGGTCTCTCAGTCTAGTTCTGTAGGCTACGCAATCATGGGGAAGACTGCTGACCTGACAGTTGTCCAAAAGACGACCATTGACGCCTTGCACAAGGAGGGCAAGACAAAAAAGGTCATTGCTAAAGAGGCTGGCTGTTCACAGAGCTCTGTGTCCAAACACATTAATAGAGCGGTGAAGGGAATGAAAAGATGTGGTAGAAAAAAAGTGTACAAGCAATAGAGATAACTACACCCTGGAGAGGATGGTGAAACAACAGTCATTTCAAAATGTGGGGGAGATTCACAAAGAGTGGACTGCAACTGGAGTCAGTGCTTCAAGAACCACCACGCACAGACGTATGCAAGACATGGGTTTCTGCTGTTGCATTCCTTGTGTCAAGTCACTCTTGAACAAAAGACAGCGTCAGAAGTGTCTCAACTGGGACTGCTGCTGAGTGGTGTCCAAAGCTATGTTCTCTGATGAAAGTAAATGTTGCAATTCCTCTGGAAATCAAGGTCCCAGAGTCTGGAGGAAGAGAGGAGATGTACAGAATCCATGTTGTTTGAAGTCCAGTGTCAAGTTTCCACAGCCAGTGATGGTTTTGGGTGTCATGTCATCTGTTGGTGTTGGTCCACTGTGTTTTCAGAGGTCCAAGATCAATGCTGCCATCTACCAGGAAGTTTTAGAGCACTTCATGCTTCCTGCTGCTGACCAACTTTATGGCGATTCAGATTTCATTTTCCAACAGGACTTGACACCTTTACACAGTGCCAAAGCTACCAGTACCTGGTTTAAGGACCATGGTATCCCTGTTCTTAATTGGCCAGCAAACTCACCTGACCTTAATCCCATAGAAAATCTATGGAGTATTGTGAAGAGGAAGATGCGATACGTCAAACTCAACAATTCAGAAGAGCTGAAGGCCACTATCAGAGCAACCTGGGCTCTCATAACACCTGAGCAGTGCCACAGACCGATCGACTCCACGCCACGCTGCAATAATCCAGGCAAAAGGAGCCTCGACTAAGTATTGAGTGCTGTACATGCTCATACTTTTCAGTTGGCCAACATTTAAAAAAAAAAAAGAATTTATTTTAATTGGTCTTAAGTAATATTCCAATTTTTGGAGATACTGAATTCGGGGTTTTCATTAATCATCATTAAAATAAATCGACATTTGAAATATATTAGTTTGTGTGTAATGAATGAATATAATATACTGTACAAATTTAATTTTTGAACGGAATTACTGAAATAAATCAACTTTTTTCATGTTATTCAAATTTTATGATCAGCACCTGTAAAGACCTGAAATCAACAACCTGCTTCCACCAGCACTCTGGTCTGCGACTCAGCGAGTCATCTGAAATGAACTTTAACCTGAGCAGATTATAAACTTGTTTCTTATAAAATTAATCATCTAGCTTTACAACTACAATGAGATTCAAACAGAGCAAAGCTTTTCTCTCACCTTTGGAAAAGATCTCCAACAGAAAAAAGTAGCACAGGACAAGAACACCTGCCATGGTTCAGCATGAGTCCGCCAGAAATTTGAAATCTGGACTGGAACATGTGGGTGTAACTCATGGGGGTGAAACTCTAAAGGTTGGAAAACAAATATATAAAAAAAGACCTTTGAATGAAACTATTACAACACACTCAGTAAGACACAATCACATTTACAACAGATTTTACATTTCATTTAGTAACAAGGTTCGGGTTAGGGTTACATACATTGATAAATTATTACTTCATTTCTCTAGTGGTACAATCTAAAATACTTTCACATTCAGTCTTTATTTGATTTTTTTTTATTTGATTTGATGTTTATTCATTCATTTTAAAAGAACAATACAAGACAGTTTCATCAGATACAAGATTACAAGTAGGATAAAATGAAGGGAGCAGAAAGAAGATGAAATCTTATTATATCTGCCCCTATTTCACAGTTTGTTCAACCAATGATAACTTTCAAGCAACATCACAGAATGAATAGTTCTACCTATTTTCCTAACTGTAATACACAAACTACATCACAAAATGAATAATTCTACTTAATTTTCCTGACTGTAAAACATAAACTAGATCACAAAATGAATAATTCTACTTAATATTTCTAACTGTAATACACAAACTACATCACCCATAATTCTAATTAATTTTCTAATTCTAATTTTTTTATTTTTTTATAATTTTATTTAATTTTCCTATTTTTTATTTTTTTATTTTTTTATTAATTTTCCTAACTGTAATACACAAACTAGATCATAAAATGAATAATTCTACTTAATTTTTCTGATTGAAATACACAAACTAAAAGATGGCACAACATCAAGATGTTCACAAAATGAATAATTCTACTTAATTTTCCTAATTGTAATACACAAATTCATCACAAAAATGAATAATTCTACTTAATTTTTCTAACTGTAATACACAAACTGCTTCATAAAATGAATAACTCTACTTAATTTTTCTAACTGTAATACACAAATGTACCGTACATCATAAGTACAACATAATTTATTTACTCATTTATTTACATAACTTTTTTACTATAATTTATTTACATATTTACTCCCCATAGTAGAGACGGGATTTATGGCTTTTTGAAAAGCCATATCTTTACGACCTGTTTGCTTCACACTTTTTATTTTATTTTATTTTTTTATACAAAACAAGTACAACAAAATCCTACAATGACAAACATGGCTCGAGACTTAAAGCATGCATAACAAAAAAGAGAAAAAAGGCAAATAATCACATGAAAGTATGTTTTGGGCAGCTTACAACAGAAATTCGTTACAGTGTGTTTTAGTTTTTAGGGCTTTTGCGTAGGTACAATACTTTAAAGTAGATAAGTAAGAAGAGATATAATTAGAAAACAAAACACTATAAATCTAGGTTTTAGCATGGAGAATTTACAGCTTTGGATGTAAAATTTGGCTAATATTAGTATTAAATTTACAACAAAAACTCTTACTTGAAACATTTGAACAAAAGAAACCAAACAGTACTGTATAGTTTTAGCGTCAAATGGTAGGTCAATTTCTAACTTTCTATTTACAAACAGGAAAATGTCTTTCCAGAACACCTGAGTATGAGAACAGTCCCAGAAGAGATGGATGATGGTCTCCTCAGAGCTGTGGCAGAGTGAACACATTGGGTCTACGTTTGGACGGTACTTGGAGATTATATAGTTTACAGGATAACATTTATGCAGAATCTTTAGGGACACTTCTCGAATCTTATTAGTTATAAAGTATTTTCTAGGTAACAACTAAACATCTTTCCAACAGATATCATTAAATGAATTATCCCAGAAGAATATAGAAGCAGGTTTACTGATACAGTCTCTAATTATTAATTCTCTAATACATTTGTTATTTGTTTTTTCACTTAAAATGGGTCAGAATTGCCAATGAATAATTATTCGGTTAAATAGTCCGTATTGTTTTGTACAGGATTTGACATCATTATTTTCACACCAGATGGAATGGCATTAAACACAATTGCAAATTCTCTCGGTAGTACTGGAAAATTATATGTAGTTAAAAATTCACTATAAGAGTAAGTGTTTCCATCTTTGTTGAATTACTGATTTACATGAATGATTCCTCTGTCAAACCATTTTTTTAAGAAAATAGATTTATGTTTAAAACAGATGTCTTTGTTATTCCAGATATAATATTTGTGTGGGGAGTAATTGTGTTTGTGAACCAAAGTCCAGCATAAAAGCAGCTGTTCTGTTTGCTTCACACTTTTTTTTTTTATATAAAAAAACAAGTACAAAAAAAAAAAACTTACAATGTCAAACAAGGCTCGAGACTCAAGGCATGCATAGCACAAAAGAGAATAAAGGCACATAAACAAAAACAAAAATGTGTTTTGGGCAGCTTACAACAGAAATTCGTTACAGATTGTTTTAAATGGTAAATGGAGCTTATTTATATAGCGCTTTCCAGCCCCCTTGTGAGGAGCCCCAAAGCGCTTTACAATACCAACCATCCACCCATTCATTCAGACATTCATACACCGGTAGTGGTAGCCTGCCTTGCAAGGCGCCATCCAGACCTACCAGCAACTCGGGGTTAAGTGTCTTGCCCAGGGACACAACGACACATGGTGGGCGGATGCGGGATTCGAACCTCCAACCTTCCGATCAGGGGTCGACTGCCATTACCACTACACCACGGCGGCCCCCCGTTTTAGTTTTTAAAGCTTTTGCTACCACATTTTATAGTAATCAACATCAACCAACACAAAAAGGGTACATTTTCAGTATTTTTTACGAGCTCAAATAATACATAAAAGTTGAGTCACCAACAAAATCCACATTGGCCGTAAGTTCTGGATTTATTGCATTAAGTGATCACACATATTTAAAAATAGTGGATGACATGCATCTCTTTGAAGAATGCTAGGATTTTGCAGGTAATTCTTTTTCTCTCTGTTTTTTGGGGACTAAATCTGGTATGAAATTATCTACATATGAATACACACATGCCAGTTTTAATCGCTCAATTTTGTTTTGTTTAAAAATACAAAAAAATAAAAATAAATACAAAACAACAACAACCAAAAAAACAATTGTAATAATAACTGTCCAGATGACCTGACTGAGCATCATTGGAATTGCCCGGGGGGGGATTCTCTCACTTACTCATGGGCAGAGGTAACATTCTCAGCCATAGACGTTGAAAACATCCACAAACTTTGACCAAACCAGCTCTTGTAAATGAGACCTCGAGGCTCAGTGGGATTAACCTGTCTAAATAAAGGTTGACTGAAAAGCATTCCCAAACAGTGAACATTCAAAATGAACAAATAAAATAAACACCGTTCATACAATACAAAGTTTTATAAGTGTTTAAAGTTTTGAAGCACTTTAGTAAAAGTTTAGCTGCCTTGTTCTTGTTTTGAAAGTTTGGTGAGTAACTCAATAGTATAATTCTTTGTATAGATCTAGTAGAGTGCTGTATGAATGGGTAAATGAGGACACAGATTGTGTTGTAAAGCACTTTGAGTATCTCGATTAGATAAAAAGATGCTATTAAAGTACAGTCCATTTACTATAAATCTTCATTGTTAAAATCAAGTTGACTTGGTGGTCCTGGCGATGGTGTTTTGTTCGTTCTCAGGAGGTGTCCGTTTTCTGGCATCACAGCTCTTTGAGGTCCTTAAAACAAAAACAGTACATGTTTGTTAGAGAGTGCATCCAAAAGGGCGAAGGCATCAGCTCCTTCACAACCCAGAAAGTACAAAGTAAGTAAAGAAAATTAATGGATGGATGTTTTATTACAGAACACTATAACAGGAACTAAAACGGTACGCTGATAAGCCCTGCAAGTAAACCTTATTGTTTATTGTGCAAGATTTTTTAAAACCTTTATTTCACCAGGAAAATCCCATTGAGATTAAAAATCTCTTTTGCAAGAGAATCCTGGCCAAGACTGGCAGCAGCACAGAGAAGTTACAGAACATTCACCAACAAAAACGGAAAAGTTAACTCAGTCATAAATAAATTAATTAAAACATTCCTCAGTTAAAACATTTACAGATGATTCCTTCTCCAAATCAGTAAGAACAGCCTTAAAGCAGCTGTATGTAACTTTTCTAAAAAATATATTTTTAACATATTTCTTCTCTCTGTCACTATCTCCTGACAGGTCTCCATGACGACAGCACACAGGTTGGATGCAAGGCCAGAGTGGACTCTGGTCCTCAGGTGGAGGTGGTGAAGAGGATTACTGAGCTCAGACACACGACGTCTGATGACGGTGAGAAACTGTTTCAAAGTTTCAAATTATTGGATGAATCACTTTGATACTAATGTTCAATGTTTTACTTGTCAGACTTGGAGCAAAGTTCTGAGTCAGGTCAGAAACACTCCAGTAAGTTATTATCCACACGCTTTATGTTATTCTCTTCATACTGTATTGTTTTGTTGTTGGTGTGAATAACACATTTTTATTGTGGTTTCTTCACAGGATGGGGTCTTATCTCATTTGTATGTGTGTTTGGTGCAACCTGTGTTATATTCCTCTTTACCTGCTACAGACACAGAAAACACACTCAGAAAAGGTATTTACTTCAACCTGTCCATGTTGTTTCTCAGTAATTTCTCAATCAACTGATGTTTGTGTATTCATTGTGACCTATAGTGAGACTGAGAAGAATGACACACCAACAGGCTCAGTCAAATCCACTCCAAGGTAAGAGTCTGTTTGTTCTATTTCTTAGGTACAGTCTGTTGTTACTTGTGTTTAATATCTCAATCAACTGATGTTTGTGTATTCATTGTGACCTGTAGTGAGACTAAGATGAATGACACACCAGCACTCTCAGTCAAATTCATTCCAAGGTAAGAGTCTATTTGTTCTATTTCTTAGTTACACTCTGTTACTTGTGTTTATCAAACACATCAGGCTTTATACGAGTTTGTTCTGTGTAAATGTCTAGGGTAATAAAAATACTTTTAACCTTTTTCATCAGATTAAAATAAAACAGTCCTCTCTGTTCCTCCAGCTCAGCACTTTGAGTTTCTTTTATCTCACAATTACTTATGAAAGAATTAACAGCAGCAGAACAAATTATGTCTGACTTCTTCGATCTCACAGAGTTTTACCTTTTGCCTTTTTTATTAGTTTTCAACAGTAGCATGTACTGATAGTAGGGCTGGGCGATATGGACCGAAATTAATATGTTTATAGTATAGTTTATCAACGTCCTGGATTAGTGTCCGCTGCCTGGACGGCGTGGGGCGGGCCGCGTCACGCGTCCTGCGGGCTAAGTTGGGCCTAGCGTCCAGCTCAACTAAACAGGCGTCGGCTGCCGAGTGGCGTCTCTTCCGGACGACAGACCCTACCAGGGTGGACTCTGAACTGTCCTCTGAACTGTTACCAAATCCCTCCAGGAGGTGACAGTACCGGTACTCCTGGTTTGGTGTAGGAAGTGTGTGTGTGTGTGTGTATATGTTTGTGTGTGATTTTCCTGTTTTAAATGGACTGCCATAATTGCACTTTTAAATGTTGATTGGATTTTAGCCTTTTTTAAGCTGTAAATATTTTAAATTTAGGATTTTATTTATTTAATTAAACTACTGTGCAATTTAACTGGTGTCAGTGTGTAAACTTGTCCCAAACCTCCTCTGCAAACGGGCCTGCGTGCTTTTAAAGGTAACTTTTTAGGTACAACCATAACCAATTTTATTTATTTAAAATAGTATTTTTAAACCTTTTAAACTTCAGTGCTCAATTTTAACCACACCCGACCCGGCTACATTTGTTAATAGAGGTTAGATTGGCCGATAACCTAACCCTAACTTTTTCTAAAGATCCCCTGAAGGTGTACAGGTATTGCACCTTTTAAAACAAACCTTTCAGGGCATGCTTCTTTAAAGATTTAAAAACCCTTTTGTAAAACCTTCAGAGAACATTTGGGGAATGTTTTCTCAGTGAATTTTTCATCTGGGACTTCCATTTGATACGTTGGTTTGAGCTCGTTTATCAAGTTCCTTTCTGCCTATTCCGTCACCTCAGGTCCACTGATGCAGACTCATTTAGGCTCAGTAATTATCTGTCTTGTCTCACAGATGTAGAGAAACATCATGTGTACCAGAATGTAAAGCTCTGCAGATGTAGTTGATGCTCAGCACGTAGCCTTACCATAAAGTCTGAGGCAGGTGGTGCCGATCACGGCTCCTTGAGGATAGGTGTTAAACAAACAGCGATAGCAGCCTTCATCCTGCTCCGTCACCTTCCTGATCACCACCGAGCAGTTCTGCAGCTCTGTGCAATGAAAATCCATTTTCCTCTTCAGATCAGGACTGACTCTTTGACCAAACGCTTTGGCGTGCGTGGCGAGGTTCTTCTCTCCATCAGGGAGGATCTTCTGCCATGTGAATTGGACGACCTCTTTATATTCAGTGAGCTGACAGGTCAGACAGGCGCGACCTCCTACTGCTGCCAACACAGTCTGTTCTGTTTGAATCACAGCTGCTGATCCTGCATGGAGGAGACGATGGTGTTAGCTGTTTATACAGGTGCTGGCCATAAAATTAGAATATCATGAAAAGTTGATTTATTTCAGTAATTTCATTTAAAAAAAGTGAAACTTTTATATTATATTAATTCACTACACACAGACTGATATATNTCAACTCACTCCTTAACTGTGTTAGGATAGGCTAAGTGCTTGGTAACTGTACAGTACTGTACATCTAGTTATTTATTTATTATAAAAATATATATTTTATTGTATGAGATGCGTTCGTAAGTCCGAAACGTCGTAAGTCGGGTGCGTTGTAAGTCGAGTATTGTGAAAATGTTCAATATTAAAGACACCTGGTGCTACACTCTAATCAGCTAATTGACTCAAAACACCTGCAAAGGCATTTAAATGGTCTCTCAGTCTAGTTCTGTAGGCTACACAATCACGGGGAAGACTGCTGACTTGACAGTTGTCCAAAAGACGACCATGACACCTTGTACAAGGAGAGCAAGACACAAAAGGTCATTCCTAAAGAGGCTGGCTGTTCACAGAGCTCTGTGTCCAAGCACATTAATAGAGAGGTGAAGGGAAGGAAAAGATGTGGTAGAAAAAAAGTGTACAAGCAATAGAGATAACCACACCCTGGAGAGGATAGTGAAACAAAACTCATTCCAAAATGTGGGGGAGATTCACAAAGAGTGGACTGCAGCTGAAGTCAGTGCTTCAAGAACCACCACGCACAGACGCAGTGGTGGGCATATGAACGCTAGATAGCGCTAAAGCGCTAATGCGCTTACAGTGGACCTAAACTTTTTGTAAGCGTTTTTGTGGATTGACTAACTTTTATAATTCATAAGCGGATTTGTGCTATTTTTATTTAAAATGCAGTACCGCTAATAACTAATTATCTATCACTGTTCTTAATTGGCCAGCAAACTCGCCTGACCTTAACCCCAAAGAAACTCTATGGAGTATTGTGAAGAAGAAGATGTGATACACCAGACCCAACAATTCAGAAGAGCTGAAGGCCACATCAGATCAACCTGGGCTCTCATAACACCTGAGCAGTGACACAGACTGATCCACTCCATGCCACGCCGCATTGATGCAGTAATCCAGGCAAAAGGAGCAACAACTAAGTATTGAATGAAGTACATGTTCATACTTTTCAGTTGGCGAACAATTCTAAAAATCTTTTTTTATTGGTCTTAAGTAATATTCTAATTTTCTGAGAGACTGAATTTGGGGTTTTCATTAGTTGTCAGTTATAATCAACATTAAAAGAAAGAAACATTTGAAATATATCAGTCTGTGTGTAATGAATGAATATAATATACTGTACAAGTTTCACTTTTTGAATGGAATTACTGAAATAAATCAACTTTTTCATGATATTTAATTTGATGACCAGCACCTGTATTAGTTTCTTGTAGGAGTGTCCCATGTTGCAGAGGAATATTTTTTAAGTTTTCAACCTTGAATTAAGAGCTTGGGTATAGGTGCACGAATAAGAAAAAGGGTAAAGGGACTCAGCAATACAAGCCTAAACAATAATGAAGCCTGGTTTTGGCTCCAAACCGATTCCAGCTCTGGTGACAGTTCAGCTCTGAAGGCGTGCTAATTAATTCAGACACTCCTGCGATCGCTGCTCACTGCACTTATGCAGTTTGGCTCTTAAATCACCAAATTAGCAACCATTACAGAAGGGCCACTGATTCAGCCTGCAGTGGCAAATTTTTAGCCTGGTTGTAACCAGACCCTGTCCTTCACTTCGCTTCGTACTAGGAAGGGAAATGAGAATTGAGCGGAGCTGTGCAGGAAGGCGAGGGCCAGGCTAGCAAATTTTAGGAACAAGACAAATATCCAAGACTCGCTTTTGACCAATCAGCAGCGAATCAAGCCTTCCAGCGTGCGTTCTCGCCGTGCAGGCAGCAATTTAGTGTGACGAAGGACAGCTCACGTTGATGCTAATTCAGTTAGTCTCTTCCTGTTGCATGCTGATTGAAACTGGCACAGTAAGTTGGTGTTGAAGGTTGCTGCTGTGTTTCGCAGCATCGCTTCTGCCAGTCGAGACCCTGTTTCCTGTAATGTGAACCGTGGGCCGAGCAGGGAAACCTGCAGACGCAGACCTGGGAGGGGAAACGACAAGATGCTTTAAAATTACTGCCTGCTACACCATAGCTGTTTGTGCTTGATTAGCTTCTAGTCTTTTTCTTCTTCTTCTTTTTTGCAGAGAAGTAAACTACCCAGAGCAGGCTGGGACAAAATTATTGCTTTCTGTCACAGATGTAGCTTGAATGGAAAGTGACAGAAAATAAACTCGAAGCTCTTTGCAAGCGTCTGGGATCGCTCACAGCGAGCGGCTGTGTTGTTAGACAGCTAACAAAATGCAACGTTTGTTTAAAAATGCACCTAAACTAATTTATACAGTTTGAGAGCGGGTCTGAACGTGACAGGCACATACCTTGTATGAAAGTGTCAGAACAGGTCAAATTAAACTGAAAAAAGTAATAATATTTTTGTGATATGTTTGATTTTTGTTCTGATGGATTGATGTTAACCATATTAGCTAATTTTAGTTTTTCTGAACTTCTCACCAGTTTGACACCAACTTGATCTATTGGGGTGTAAACTCCATATTTCAACGAGAGCTGAAAGATGAAGGGATGGAGGAGCAGCATTTCTTCTACATTTGTCTTGCTCGTTTTGCTGCCGTTCGGTTCTCTTATCACCGCAGTCTGTTCATGTGACCTGCATTATCATTAGTGCTTTCAGACAAACCGCCCCCTCCTGTCCCCTCAATGCTTTCTGGTGCCTCCTGGCCATGTGGAGGCAGGGTGGGACCTGCGATGGGACATCATGTAGCCCAGGAGATGGCTGCACTGTGTTCCTTGGCCTTCATGCGCAGCGCGGCGATGCTGGAGGACTTGCGGTCTGGATCAATGTTGAGGTCATAGCCATTGATTCCCCCGCCGATCCCAGCACCCCCAAACAGGCTGCCCATGTGTGTCTGTCCCATGTGGCTGCTCCCTGGGCTGGGCACACCCAGGAAGTCAGACATCCCTCCTGGAACGTGAGGGTGAGGGGGCATGCAGGAGGGAACTGAATCGCATGGTACAACGCAGCCCGGCACCGGAGACGCTCCGCTGCTGCTCCCAATCCACGAAGGGTTCTGGATCTGGAGAACAACATCACATAGATCAGATCTCAATGGAAAAAACTCATAGACGATTATCTTGGCTGTTGTTTGAATTACCTCAATTTGTAAAAACAGGGCTATTCCAACCAGATGGAAGAAGTCACAAATAGGCTGGGACAGGTTTGGGTTGCTACCATCTTAAAACAACTTCAGTCTCAAAAACCTCAGAGTGTTTTTTCAAATACTTTTACATCATCAGCAATTTTGCATTGCCTTATAACCAGGTTGAGTCAGGTCCTCTGCACGGATTCTTCTTGTTGAAGCATTTCATCTTCTATCCAAAATACTTCTTCAGTCTGAGGAGCTGCAACAAACTCAGTCTTATAAACAGGTGGATAGGATGAGAAGGTGACTGAGTTTGTTGCAGGACCTCAGACTGAAGAAGTCTTTTGGATAAAAGATTAAATGTTTCAATAAAGAAGAATCCATCCATGTTGCTGCTGATCTGTTTCATGTTGCTGCTGATCTGTTTCATGTTGCTGCTGATCTGTTTCATGTTGCTGCTGATCTGTTTCATGTTGCTGCTGATCTGTTTCATGTTGCTGCTGATCTGTTTCATGTTGCTGCTGATCTGTTTCATGTTGCTGCTGATCTGTTTCATGTTGCTGCTGATCTGTTTCATGTTGCTGCTGATCTGTTTCATGTTGCTGCTGATCTGTTTCATGTTGCTGCTGATCTGTTTCATGTTGCTGCTGATCTGTTTCATGTTGCTGCTGATCTGTTTCATGTTGCTGCTGATCTGTTTCATGTTGCTGCTGATCTGTTTCATGTTGCTGCTGATCTGTTTCATGTTGCTGCTGATCTGTTTCATGTTGCTGCTGATCTGTTTCATGTTGCTGCTGATCTGTTTCATGTTGCTGCTGATCTGTTTCATGTTGCTGCTGATCTGTTTCATGTTGCTGCTGATCTGTTTCATGTTGCTGCTGATCTGTTTCATGTTGCTGCTGATCTGTTTCATGTTGCTGCTGATCTGTTTCATGTTGCTGCTGATCTGTTTCATGTTGCTGCTGATCTGTTTCATGTTGCTGCTGATCTGTTTCATGTTGCTGCTGATCTGTTTCATGTTGCTGCTGATCTGTTTCATGTTGCTGCTGATCTGTTTCATGTTGCTGCTGATCTGTTTCATGTTGCTGCTGATCTGTTTCATGTTGCTGCTGATCTGTTTCATGTTGCTGCTGATCTGTTTCATGTTGCTGCTGATCTGTTTCATGTTGCTGCTGATCTGTTTCATGTTGCTGCTGATCTGTTTCATGTTGCTGCTGATCTGTTTCATGTTGCTGCTGATCTGTTTCATGTTGCTGCTGATCTGTTTCATGTTGCTGCTGATCTGTTTCATGTTGCTGCTGATCTGTTTCATGTTGCTGCTGATCTGTTTCATGTTGCTGCTGATCTGTTTCATGTTGCTGCTGATCTGTTTCATGTTGCTGCTGATCTGTTTCATGTTGCTGCTGATCTGTTTCATGTTGCTGCTGATCTGTTTCATGTTGCTGCTGATCTGTTTCATGTTGCTGCTGATCTGTTTCATGTTGCTGCTGATCTGTTTCATGTTGCTGCTGATCTGTTTCATGTTGCTGCTGATCTGTTTCATGTTGCTGCTGATCTGTTTCATGTTGCTGCTGATCTGTTTCATGTTGCTGCTGATCTGTTTCATGTTGCTGCTGATCTGTTTCATGTTGCTGCTGATCTGTTTCATGTTGCTGCTGATCTGTTTCATGTTGCTGCTGATCTGTTTCATGTTGCTGCTGATCTGTTTCATGTTGCTGCTGATCTGTTTCATGTTGCTGCTGATCTGTTTCATGTTGCTGCTGATCTGTTTCATGTTGCTGCTGATCTGTTTCATGTTGCTGCTGATCTGTTTCATGTTGCTGCTGATCTGTTTCATGTTGCTGCTGATCTGTTTCATGTTGCTGCTGATCTGTTTCATGTTGCTGCTGATCTGTTTCATGTTGCTGCTGATCTGTTTCATGTTGCTGCTGATCTGTTTCATGTTGCTGCTGATCTGTTTCATGTTGCTGCTGATCTGTTTCATGTTGCTGCTGATCTGTTTCATGTTGCTGCTGATCTGTTTCATGTTGCTGCTGATCTGTTTCATGTTGCTGCTGATCTGTTTCATGTTGCTGCTGATCTGTTTCATGTTGCTGCTGATCTGTTTCATGTTGCTGCTGATCTGTTTCATGTTGCTGCTGATCTGTTTCATGTTGCTGCTGATCTGTTTCATGTTGCTGCTGATCTGTTTCATGTTGCTGCTGATCTGTTTCATGTTGCTGCTGATCTGTTTCATGTTGCTGCTGATCTGTTTCATGTTGCTGCTGATCTGTTTCATGTTGCTGCTGATCTGTTTCATGTTGCTGCTGATCTGTTTCATGTTGCTGCTGATCTGTTTCATGTTGCTGCTGATCTGTTTCATGTTGCTGCTGATCTGTTTCATGTTGCTGCTGATCTGTTTCATGTTGCTGCTGATCTGTTTCATGTTGCTGCTGATCTGTTTCATGTTGCTGCTGATCTGTTTCATGTTGCTGCTGATCTGTTTCATGTTGCTGCTGATCTGTTTCATGTTGCTGCTGATCTGTTTCATGTTGCTGCTGATCTGTTTCATGTTGCTGCTGATCTGTTTCATGTTGCTGCTGATCTGTTTCATGTTGCTGCTGATCTGTTTCATGTTGCTGCTGATCTGTTTCATGTTGCTGCTGATCTGTTTCATGTTGCTGCTGATCTGTTTCATGTTGCTGCTGATCTGTTTCATGTTGCTGCTGATCTGTTTCATGTTGCTGCTGATCTGTTTCATGTTGCTGCTGATCTGTTTCATGTTGCTGCTGATCTGTTTCATGTTGCTGCTGATCTGTTTCATGTTGCTGCTGATCTGTTTCATGTTGCTGCTGATCTGTTTCATGTTGCTGCTGATCTGTTTCATGTTGCTGCTGATCTGTTTCATGTTGCTGCTGATCTGTTTCATGTTGCTGCTGATCTGTTTCATGTTGCTGCTGATCTGTTTCATGTTGCTGCTGATCTGTTTCATGTTGCTGCTGATCTGTTTCATGTTGCTGCTGATCTGTTTCATGTTGCTGCTGATCTGTTTCATGTTGCTGCTGATCTGTTTCATGTTGCTGCTGATCTGTTTCATGTTGCTGCTGATCTGTTTCATGTTGCTGCTGATCTGTTTCATGTTGCTGCTGATCTGTTTCATGTTGCTGCTGATCTGTTTCATGTTGCTGCTGATCTGTTTCATGTTGCTGCTGATCTGTTTCATGTTGCTGCTGATCTGTTTCATGTTGCTGCTGATCTGTTTCATGTTGCTGCTGATCTGTTTCATGTTGCTGCTGATCTGTTTCATGTTGCTGCTGATCTGTTTCATGTTGCTGCTGATCTGTTTCATGTTGCTGCTGATCTGTTTCATGTTGCTGCTGATCTGTTTCATGTTGCTGCTGATCTGTTTCATGTTGCTGCTGATCTGTTTCATGCTGAGTGTTCATTTGTGCTCATCTGCTCACACAGACTCATGTTCATGCTGCTGTTCGAAGTAATGTTTTTATGACATTAGTGCTTAGTGTATTTATAGTTGATGTTTTTCTTAGTTCGTATCTTAGATGTTATTCCTGTTTCTGTTTTACATTTTATTGTTGGATATAACTGGGACCCTGTGTACATAATCTTGTTTCATCACATGAACCACATGTGGTGCGAATGACAATAAAGATTCTCTGACTCTGACTCCATCCAGAGGACCTGACTCAACCTTGTTAGATATGTCTACCTGGATTATTGAGCAGCATCAGGATGTTTACCTTACCTTGTTATTCTAGTAGAATTATTATTATATTCTTGCAGGAGCTGCATCAGGCTGTGTCTGAGCTGCTGCTTCTGCGTTTAGTGTTTGAAAATAACTAAAGAATTGTAAATAATAATAATAATAATGTCACATTTTTATCATCTGTGTATGTTTCCATACAAGACGAAATTTGACTCTGCATTTAACCCAATCACCACCAGGTGGAGCAGTGGGCAGCTATAGAAAGCACGCCGGGGAGCAATTGGGATGAGATGTGCTGCTCAAACACACCACAAGTTATGTCGTGACTGGGGTTCGAACCTGGGTCCTTCGGGTCCCAAGTCGGTTCCCCTGCCACTACACCATCTTGGCCCCGAATAATCACGTAATGTGAAATAGACTGCAATGTAAAGGTTGTTTTGGTAAACTGCTTTGACATGTTTGAGACAGAAATCAATTTTAAAACAGAAATTTGGTCTTGGCCCTGCTTGGACTAGCTATTAGCTCATCAGTGTGATCAAACGATTAATATTTTTTCAAGTTCAGATTTCTTAAAGAACTTTCTACATCAGGTAAGATAATAATATTTTATAACAGTTTCATAGAAATCAGTTTTCCATCTAACTGCTGTTTCAAGTGACTAATTGGTTTTAATTTATGTAAGTAAAAATAATGACAATGTGGCAAAAGTTGTTTCAAATTGTTCAATAAACCAACAGAAAATTGTCATTCACATCTTTCTCTTTAACCTTACAAAGCTCAATGTCCACACAGCTGATTTTATTCAATTATGATGGAGTAGTGGAAAAACAGGGTTAAAATTTGAATTCTTCAAACATGACACTAAATAAATGACATGGATTTTCAGCACATTTTGTCAGCAGGTTTAATAACATTTTTCATGGAGGTTTAATATGTTCTACTTTATTTTTTTGTCTTCACAATCAAATAGGCATTGAATGACATGAACCTCTAATGCACAGTGAGAGAAAGGCTACTTTTTTTTGTTACCTGTGCATAGTTTTCAGGCCGAGTGAGCAAAGGCAACTCGTAAGCAGTCGAGAAGTGTGTGCGGACCTGTTGCATTTGACCAAAACGCTCTCTCTTCCTCCACTTGGCTCTGCGGTTCTGGAACCACACCTGAGAGGAAAAGAGTCCATTAAGAGAAGTCATAACTTTGACGGACCTGTGAAACCTCTTACAACAGGAGCAACACAAAGTGTTATGCAAAATTTAAAATAAATAAATAAAACTAGGTAATATTTGTTGCTCATCAAGTGAAAGTAAGAAATTGAAGCACAAATTGAATAAATTATGTCATACATAAAAGTTCAGGCCCTCTAGTTTTATTTATATTTTTTATTTAACCTTCGGTTGTACCGAAAACCAGCTAAAGCTCAGAGGAGACCGGACCCTTTCAGTCAGGGGCCCTAAACTCTGGAACTATCTGCCCCCCACCATTAGACCACCTGTTTTCACTGACGTTTAACACGGTGTTTATATACTTTGTTGTTTCTCATTGGTTTTGTGTTTTTATATTCTTATTTTTAATGCTTTTAATTACGTCATTTTTTTTTCTTTAATTACTGCCTTGATCTTACTTTGGTAACAGCTGCTGTTTTAAAAGTGCTTTATGAATAACTTTGACTGGACTTTATTTATGCAGGTTAGTCTCACTGAGTCACCAGGACTCATGTTCAATAGACCTGCTGTAGACAGACAACATATAGAGTACAGACAACAATATACAACAATAAAAAGAATCAAAATACAAAGTTGTTATAATCTAAAGGGAACTGAGATATTTGTAAAACCACAGTATCAGAACCAGTTTGAAGGGACGGTCTACCTCAATCCAGGGAATTGGATTGTGAAATGGTTTGGAGAATGATGTAAAAAAAAAATAATAATAATAATAAGCAAAGTCAATGTTTATGTTTATAAAAATGATCAAAAACAAATTGTTTAAAAAAAATGAAGTAGTTTAATGTGTAATGTATTTAAATAAGAAATTAAGATGAATAATTAATTGTTGTTGTGTTATAGATAATTATTGTTTGAACTGATTGTTTGAAAAAAGGGGCAGATATAATAAGATTTTTTTCTTCCTTCTGCTCTCTTTCATTTTATATTTTGTTTTCATATAATATATGTGATTGTTTTGTATTTTACTCTAAAATGAATAAATTCATAAATAAATTTTAAAAAATTAAAAATAGTGTTATAAAAATATTGTTACAGTTAGCAGTGCGGTTCTGTTAGCAGTGTGGCTCTATCATCAGTGTGGTCCTGTTAGCAGAGCTGTCAGCTGCATGGTACTGCTAGCAGTGTGGTCCTGTTAGCTGCGTGGTCCTGTTAGCAGCATGGTCTTGTTTGCAGCATGGTTCTGCCAGCGGTCTGACTCTGTCAGCTGTGTGGTCCTGTTAGCAGCGCTGTCCTGTAGCATGGTATTGTTAGCAGTGTGGTTCTGCTTGCAGCCTGGTCCTGTTAACAGTGTGGTCTTGTTTGCAGCATGGTCTTGTCTGCAGCATGGTTCTGCCAGCGGTCTGACTCTGTCAGCTGTGTGGTCCTGTTAGCAGCATGGTCTTGTTTGCAGCATGGTACTGCCAGCGGTCTGACTCTGTCAGCTGTGTGGTCCTGTTTGCAGCATGGTCTTGTTTGCAGCATGGTCTTGTTTGCAGCATGGTTCTGCCAGCGGTCTGACTCTGTCAGCTGTGTGGTCCTGTTAGCAGCATGGTCTTGTTTGCAGCATGGTCTTGTTTGCAGCATGGTACTGCCAGCGGTCTGACTCTGTCAGCTGTGTGGTCCTGTTAGCAGCATGGTCTTGTTTGCAGCATGGTCTTGTTTGCAGCATGGTTCTGCCAGCGGTCTGACTCTGTCAGCTGTGTGGTCCTGTTTGCAGCATGGTCTTGTTTGCAGCATGGTCTTGTTTGCAGCATGGTTCTGCCAGCGGTCTGACTCTGTCAGCTGTGTGGTCCTGTTAGCAGCATGGTCTTGTTTGCAGCATGGTCTTGTTTGCAGCATGGTACTGCCAGCGGTCTGACTCTGTCAGCTGTGTGGTCCTGTTTGCAGCATGGTCTTGTTTGCAGCATTCATTCATTCATTCAACCTTTATTTATACAGGCTAGCCTCGTTGAGTCACGGGGACTCATTTACAAGAGGGACCTGTCTCACTCACACCAAACAACCATCCACTCTCACACTCACACCTAGGGTCAATTTAGAGTCACCAATCAGCCTAACATGCATGTTTTTGGTCTGTGGGAGGAAACCGGAGTACCCGGAGGAAACCCACGCATGCACGGGGAGAACATGCAAACTCCACCCAGAAAGGCCCCCGGACCGGGATTTGAACCGGCAACCTTCTCGCTGAGAGGCAGCAGCTCTACCAGTTGTGCCACCGTGCTGCCCAGCATGGTCTTGTTTGCAGCATGGTACTGCCAGCGGTCTGACTCTGTCAGCTGTGTGGTCCTGTTAGCTGTGTGGTCCTGTTAGCTGTGTGGTCCTGTTAGCAGCATGGTCTTGTTTGCAGCATGGTCTTGTTTGCAGCATGGTTCTGCCAGCGGTCTGACTCTGTCAGCTGTGTGGTCCTGTTTGCAGCATGGTCTTGTTTGCAGCATGGTCTTGTTTGCAGCATGGTTCTGCCAGCGGTCTGACTCTGTCAGCTGTGTGGTCCTGTTAGCAGCATGGTCTTGTTTGCAGCATGGTCTTGTTTGCAGCATGGTCTTGTTTGCAGCATGGTTCTGCCAGCGGTCTGACTCTGTCAGCTGTGTGGTCCTGTTAGCAGCATGGTCTTGTTTGCAGCATGGTCTTGTTTGCAGCATGGTTCTGCCAGCGGTCTGACTCTGTCAGCTGTGTGGTCCTGTTTGCAGCATGGTCCTGTTAGCAGCATGGTCTTGTTTGCAGCATGGTCTTGTTTGCAGCATGGTCTTGTTTGCAGCATGGTTCTGCCAGCAGTCTGACTCTGTCAGCTGTGTGGTC
>JBBPBX010036732.1:0-31323 GCA_038048925.1 Garcialebias charrua | reverse complement strand
TCGTAAGTAAGAGCGCTCGTAAGTCGGGGACTACCTGTATAATGGTAGGGGAAACACTGGAAGGTGCTATTTATATGACTGAGCTGAATACAGCACCACAGACTGAGGAAGTCTTTCGGATGAAAGATGAAACGTTTTGTTTTGTTTTGTGAAAATCCAGAGGACCAGACTGAACTTTTTAGATTTTTCTGCCTAGATTATTGAGCATGCATCAAGATATACTGAAAAGGTTCAATATATCCGATATAATACTGTATATCGGATATATTGAACCTTTTCATTCAAACTTTATTTATACAGGTTAAAATCTTAACTATATAACCTTAACAATGATGGGTAAAATTGCAAAGTTAAGGCCTGTTTAAGTTTGTCTTGCGAGAAATAATGTCCCAACACAACAAGACACTGAACTTATCCGGCGGCAGAGCTAATTATATTTACTTTTAACAAACTGACCAGAAAACAAATTATACTAACAGACTGTTAGCTGCCTAGCTAGCTAGCTTCGGTTACTGACAATTAAAAAAGCTCCCGGTGTAGACTTTAATATCACACAAGTGAGAATGAATTTTAAAAAAAAAAAGACTTGTCGCTGTATAAATAACCTGGGTTGAATTAAATCATTGTGCTGTGTGAGTGGTTGTCCCTCACCTTCAGAAACCAGCTGTCACTGCTTCCTCCACTCCACCATGACATCAGACGCTGATCTGGTCCAGTTCAGGACTGAAAGTGGGCTGAAAATATGCCTGAAAAATACTTTACTTCGGTGTTCTTATTTAAACATGAGCCAAAGCGGAGTACGAATAAATTATATACTAGTAACAGTAATAATAATGATCAGGGCTATTCTCATGTCTACGTGTTAAAATAATTTAATTAGATTTAAAGACAGGCAAAAATACAGACTGGATGGTCAGCCCTGGTGCAAAATTTAAAAGTACAGTACCATAAAATCAACATTGTGTTCACACTACATTTTTACAAGGATACATCTAGATAACAAATCAAGCCAAATAACAAAAATAAAACTGTTCAAGCGAAAACCTAACATGAATAAAAATAACAAATAAAATTTAAAAAACTACCTAATGGGGCATATTGTAGCTATAAAGAACCAGGGCATACGTTATACATTACACATCAAATGTTTTCAAAAAAGATGAACTTAGAAGCATTTTTTTACTTCACTAAACACAAAGACTTATAAAACAAATTTAACTCATTCTTCCACTGTGTGAAGTTAGGGACGGTTTTGAAGCGACATTTGTGTATAATGTTTGGCTAACAGCAGAACATTATTTATACCATAGTCAATGTTATTATCATTAATAAAAACACCAAATTTAATCTCTTGGGTGTAGTATCAGGCTGTTGGTAGGAACCTTTGTGTTGTATTGTGTAGCGGGTCGGACCGTAATAAAGGTTACCTGTTAAGACGGAGTCGTGTCACACATGCTTCTGTGTAGCCTCAAGGGTTTATTAAATATATACATATCGGAGAACAGAACATGGTGTCAGAAGTATAAAAGTATAAAATACTAAGTGAAGAGAGAGAATAATTAAAAACGACATCATCATGGACCAGTTTCAAGTCGCCCCGCCAGAAAAGTTCACGTTCAGAGCTGAAGACTGGACGAAGTGGATAAAGCGTTTCAAGAGGTTTTGTATCGCGTCTGGTTTGGAGACACAAGCGGATGAAAACCAAGTAAACACGCTTATCTACACCATGGGGGACGAGGCAGAAGATATACTGGTTTCCCTGCATCTAACTCCAGAAGAAGCGAGTGAGTACGAGACTGTTAAAGGACGGCTGGATGCTCACTTCGTAGCCCGCAGGAATGTTATATTTGAACGGGCGAAATTCAATCAGCGCCAACAGGAGACGGGTGAGTCCATCGACGGCTTTCACACCGCACTGCACTGTTTGGCTGAATACTGTGGATACGGGACTTTGCATGATGAGATGGTGCGTGACAGATTCGTCGTGGGTTTGAGAGATAAAAGACTATCAGAACAGCTACAAATGGACGCTGAACTGACGCTCGAGAAGGCGTTAAACAGAGCCCGTCAGAGCGAGCTAGTAAAAAAGCAACAGGAAATGCTTCATGCTAACTTCAAGCCGGACATTGTGGGGGCGCAGTTGGACCGCGTTCACGCGAGCGGGAGCGCGCGCTACAGACAACCGAAGGCCGCGTTCAAACCTTTTGTCACAAAAACAACACAGGATAAAAAGGTCCAGTGCAGAAGATGTGGTGACATGAAAGGACACAGTATGCAGCAATGCCCTGCTAGAGAAGCAGCTTGCAATTATTGTGGAAAGAAGGGACATTTTGCAAAAGTCTGCAGAAATAAAAAAATATGTGAAGTAAATGCTGGATTTGAAACAGAAAGCACAAATATAGACAAGGATGTTGCTTTCCTGGGATCACTTTCTACAGAAGCTAATGAAAATCCATGGATGACAGACATACTGGTGGACAAACATAAGACTGTATTTAAAATAGATACAGGAGCTGATGTCACAGCTGTCCCAGAGACATGGTATTCTCAGCATCAATTAGGCAAATTAGATAAACCAAAGAAAATCCTACAGGGACCGGGAGGCACCGATTTGAAGGTGAAAGGCATGTTTACAGCAACTCTCAGTAACAACAGTGGTAGTACCAAGGAAGACATTTATGTTGTGAAGGACTTGTGTACATCACTGCTGAGTGGACGTGCTGCAATGGCATTAAAACTGGTTGCCAGAATAAACCAAATTAGTTTGGATTCCTACAGTATTTCCCATGTGGCTGGCAAAAATATTGCTACAGCTGACGTTTTGTCCAGAGCTCCAATCTCCAGCGAGTCAGGAGGTCTGCAAGAAGAGGAGGTCAACTTGTATGTTGACTCAGTCGTTGCATATTTACCTGCCACGGAACCACGACTGAGAGAAATCCAAAGACATCAGGATGACGACAGCGTACTCAAACAGCTGAAAAAGTTCTGTGTAGAAGGATGGCCAGATAAATACTCTACTGAGAAAAGTGTTCAGCCTTATCTGCCATTCTCAGGTGAACTTACTGTTCAAAATGGTCTGCTTCTTTATGGTAGCAGAATAGTGATTCCAGCTTCTCTCAGAAAGGACATTCTTTTGAAACTACATGAGGGTCACTTGGGAATAACTAAATGCAGAGAAAGGGCCAAACATTCAGTGTGGTGGCCGGGTCTCAGCAGCGAGCTGATTAAGCTGTTGGAGACCTGCGACACATGCTGTCGGGAGAGAACAAAACACAAAGAGCCACTACTGCCCACTGAATTCCCACAAAGACCATGGGCCATGGTGGGAGCTGATCTTTTCCAGTTTAAGGAAAAACAATATTTGATTGTTGTGGATTATTTCTCCAGATTTTTTGAAGTTGCAAAACTTACCTCCACAACATCTGAAGGAGTGATCGAACACTGTAAGTCCATCTTTGCACGGCATGGCATACCAGAATGTCTCCGATCTGATAACGGGCCACAGTTTGCTTCAGATTCCTTCAGAAGATTTGCACAAGAATGGGGTTTCAGCCATGAAACCTCCAGCCCAAATTTTCCTCAGAGCAACGGCGAGGCTGAGAGAGCTGTCAGAACCATCAAGACTCTCCTTAAAAAGTCGAAGGATCCGTATCTCGCTCTCATGGCCTACCGTTCCGCTCCATTGGCAAATGGATTCAGTCCGACTGAGCTTCTCATGGGAAGGAGGATAAGGACAACTGTTCCTGTTACTCAGTCGCAACTAACACCAAAGAATGTTGATATGGAAAAACTGAGGACTGCAGAGGACAATTATAGACAGAAACAAAGACAAAACTACAACCGGAGGCACCGGGCTCACAACATGTCAACTCTACATCCAGGTGAGGAGGTGTGGGTGACAGATCTGCAAACAAGAGGAAGAGTAGTGTCTGGAGCAGGTCCACCTCGATCCTACATTGTCGAGACACCCAGAGGCTTGCTGAGAAGGAATAACTACCACCTTTCACACACTCCTAGAGCAACTGAAACTTCTGCTGTTCCACATGAGACAGTACATGAAGAAAACATTGACAATTACACACACACCTGATCCAGATGAAGACCAGCAGGAGGCTAGCCATCAGACTCCACCACCTGAGAGTCGAGTTTCACTGAGAAATAGGAGACCTCCAGCTTATCTGGATGATTATATTTGTTCATAGGAACTGAGTGAGTTTCCTGCATGGGGCAGAATAATCCCCACACTCAGTTAGAGGATTTGGGTAGTCCACCCCTCCCTCTTAGTTAAAGTTAACTTTTACCTTCTGTATCTCATACAATTTCTAAATTCCAACACATTTAAATATATGTTTTTACCCGTTTAAACTTAATCATTCTTTTGAAAACAACCATTGATTGAACCACTTTAATATCTGATTCCAATTCATTCAGAGATTATTGTTCTGAGATTTATATACATCTGGGTTCTTAGGCTGAACTGTGACTGTAAAGAGATTTGAGTTTGTGCACGGTTGGTGTATCAGAAATGAATAACTGTGATAATAAGTTAGAGTTCTAGCACATTCTGCTTTAGGAAAGTATTAGTGCAATTATGTTTGTAGACCCTCACAACAAATCCTATTCAGAAAGGGGGATGTAGTATCAGGCTGTTGGTAGGAACCTTTGTGTTGTATTGTGTTGCGGTTCGGACCGGAATAAAGGTTACCTGTTAAGACGGAGTCGTGTCACGCATGCTTCTGTGTAGCCTCAAGGGTTTATTAAATATATACATATCGGAGAACAGAACATTGGGTGGTAAAATTAGTTAAATGTATCCCATGAACCCAGATACTGTATACTGATGAAGATTTTGCCAAAAGGATTGTAAAAAATCACATGTGAAAAACAGATGATCCAAATCCTTACTTTCTCACAGAATACTGTACACATTTATCCACATCCATTTTAAACCTGTGTCTCAGAAAGTCATTGGTTGGATAAATTTTGTTTATAATTTTGAATTGTACTTCTTTGATTTTGGATGAGAGAAGGAAAGATAAATATTTGGATCTTGTGGCGGACCACTAGGGGACTCTACTCACACCCAGAGTACAGGATGTTGTTCCCAGAGGACCGGATGTTTTATTGTGAAAAGATTTATGTGTAAGGCGTGGTTTTGGCGCTTACCGCTCAGAGTTAGTTGGAGTTGAGTAAAGTGAAGTTCTGCATCCAGTTTCTGTGTCGTCTTTTCAGCTCCTCCACATTGGTGACCCCGCGAACCGAACATGTCGAGTTCTGAAGATGGAGCCAGCTCTTCTCAGATGTCTGCTGCTGTGGAACTTCCACCGGCTGTCCAGCTTTCTTTTTCGGTGGCCGTTAAAATTCCGGACTTCTGGCTGCATGATCCTCCTTCATGGTTCGTCCACATTGAAACACAATTTGCTCTTGGTGGAATTTCATCAGACGACACTAAATACCACTATGTGGTCGCCTCGCTGGATCCGCTGTCCACCCGGCGAGCAATGACCCTGCTCCGGGACCCTCCGGCACACGGAAAGTACGCCGCTCTCAAGCAGCTGCTCCTACGGCGCTACTCCCTCTCCGACGCAGAGCGCGCGGAGAAACTCCTTTCCCTCTCTGGTTTGGGCGATGGCACAGCTCTTGAGCTGATGGAGAGCATGTTGTCCCTGCTGGGATCAGATGACGGTGGGTTCCTTTTCATCCACCTCTTCCTCCGGCAGCTCCCGGCTCCAGTGTTCTGTACTGGCCAACTCCCCGCTGTTGCAGCAGAAGGACTACCGCTCGCTGGCGGAAGACGCCGACCGCATCCTCCTAGCCACGAGGACCTTCGCAGTCCAGGCAGTGGTTCCCGGATCTCCAGCAGCACCTTCCGAGCTTCAAGCAACGCTCTCAGAGCCGGACGAGCCATCGGTGGTGGCAGGGATCGCTTTCCGCAGGCGTAAAGGAGCCGCCCTTTGTTTCTACCACCAACGTTTTGGCGCCAAAGCACGACGGTGCATCCCGCCGTGCAGCTTCAAGCCGCAGGGAAACAACAACGCCAACGTTCGGTAGCAGCCGTGGCCGTTGGCGACAAGGAAAGGTTGCTTTTCATCGAAGACTCGAGGTCGGGGAGGCGGTTTCTGGTGGATTCTGGTTCACAGAAGAGCCTCGTTCCCCCGACTGGCTCCGACAGGTTGGCAGAAGGCTGCGGGCCGCTGCTAACTGCGGCTAATGGCTCTCCCATCAAGACATTTGGTGAAAGGTTGGTGACTGTTTGTTTCCATGACCGGGACTTCCAGTGGAACTTTGTTGTTGCTGCGAGCTCAGTTCCTATTTTAGGTGCTGATTTTCTTTGTGC
Source organism: Garcialebias charrua (assembly GCA_038048925.1). Lineage (NCBI taxonomy): Eukaryota > Metazoa > Chordata > Actinopteri > Cyprinodontiformes > Rivulidae > Garcialebias > Garcialebias charrua. The sequence goes on along the minus strand of JBBPBX010036732.1, from coordinate 24,986 downwards.
TCATGGACTCCTCGTTGATGTTGCTAACAGACGTTTGATTGACGCTTTGTCTTTTTCATCACTGCCTTGTGCTACACGAGGAGCTGGGCCTTTGATGCATGCTAACTTTTTAGCTTCAGGAAACGTGTTTCAGCATTTATTGTCAGAGTTCCCCTCGCTGACTGTCCCTAATTTTTCCAACACAGAAACAAAACACGGGATCGAACATTATATCCCCACAACGGGTCCTCCGGTTTTCGCGCGTGCGCGCCGTCTCGATGCTACTAAGCTAGCAATAGCGCGGCAAGAGTTTGCTAACATGGAGCGTTTAGGCATTGTGCAGCCTCCCCCTTGCACATGGTGCCCAAGTCAGACGGACAATGGCGACCTTGTGGGGATTTCCGCCGCCTTAATAACATCACGGAAAATGACCGTTACCCCATCCCCCACATCCAGGATTTTTCGGTTCACCTGGTTGGAACCTCCATTTTTTCTAAAGTAGATTTAGTGCGGGGATACCACCAGGTTCCCGTGCATGTGGAGGATGTTCCTAAGACCGCTGTGATCACTCCGTTCGACCTTTTTGAGTTTTTACCCATGCCTTTCGGTCTTAAAGGTGCAGCCCAAACGTTCCAGCGGTTGATGGATTCAGTCTTAAGGGGATTGTCCTTCGTATTTGTTTACTTGGACGACATCCTTGTAGCTAGCAGCTCGGCTGAACAGCACATCCCTTAGCAAAAAGTAGTATATTAAAGTATACTTCAAGTATACTTTTAAGGTACTTATCCGACTTGAAGTATACTTTTTAAGTACTTATCTGAGATATACTAAAAATAAGTTTATTTAAGTGTACTAAGAGTGTACTTATTTTATACTTTAAAAGAAGGCTGTGCAGTAATCTGACTTGAAGTATACTTTTTAGGTACTTATCTGAGATATACTAAAAATAAGTTTATTTAAGTGTATTAAGAGTATACTTATTTTATACTTTAAAATAAGGCTGTGTAGTAATCTGACTTGAAGTATACTTTTTAGGTACATATCTGAGATATACTAAAAATAAGTTTATTTAAGTGTACTAAGAGTATATTTATTTTATACTTTAAAATAAGGCTGTGTAGTAATCTGACTTGAAGTATACTTTTTAGGTACTTATCTGAGATATACTAAAAATAAGTTTATTTAAGTGTACTAAGAGTATACTTATTTTATACTTTAAAATAAGGCTGTGCAGTAATCTGACTTGAAGTATACTTTTTAGGTACTTATCTGAGATATACTAAAAATAAGTTTATTTAAGTGTACTAAGAGTATACTTATTTTATACTTTAAAATAAGGCTGTGTATGCTGGTGAAGATTCTCAGTCGTCCAGGACACGATAAATCAAAAAGGCGTTCAATACAAGATCAACTGGACTTTATTTGTAGCAGAAGACGTTTTGCTTCTCATCCGAGGAGCTTTATCAATTCAATGAACGTGTGCGCGTGGAGTGATAACAGGAGTCACGTACCAACATATGTAAATTGCAAGCTGAGGTAACACATACATGTAAATTGACAGATCACACCTTAACAGTAGGGGGTTCCCTTGAAGTCTCTGACAGAAGACACACAACTGTATGTAAATTGACAAAAAACACCTCACAGCCCAATAAGGCTGTGTAGTAATCTGACTTGAAGTATACTTTTTAGGTACTTATCTGAGATATACTAAAAATAAGTTTATTTAAGTGTACTAAGAGTATAATCATTTTATACTTTAAAATAAGGCTGTGTACTTGAAGTTTAGTTTTTATGAACTACATTAGAATAATTTACATTTATAAATTCAATGCATAGTTTAAATATGTATCTGTTGATCAAAACCAACAAGAATTACAACTCATAGTGCCACAAGCAAAAACTAAACAAAAAAACGGGGAGTGGTTTGTGTTGATTTCTCATCATGCTTAGCGGTATATTAGTGTTCAATTATAGTTTAAATCTGTATCCGTTGATCAAAGCCAACAAGAATTACAACTCATAGTTCAGCAATCAAAAACAACACTGAAAAATGGGGAGTGGACTGTGTTGATTTCCCATAATGCTTAGCAGTATTTTAGTGTTCCGGGCTGCACCATGAGTCAGAAGGACGTCTGTAGTACAGACCTGCCTGTTGTATCTATTAGTTTGGTTATTACTTGTAGTGAGGCTCAAAGTGTCTTCTCTGGGTTTACCTCACACAATGTTATGACAGAAGTCATAGAGTGCAATGTATATGCTCTCTGACATACACCAAGTATTGTAAATAATATTGTCTGATTGTATTGGAAAATCCGATATGTAAATAATGCTGGTATCGGATGCTGATATTCATACTGGATAGTATATAACAACTGCATTTGAAGTATAAAGAAAAGTATACACTTTAAGTATACTTCAATAAACTAAAATATAGAGTAGAAGTACACAATAAGTACATTGGAAGTCTAATTAAAAGTGTACTACTAGTATACTTTAAGTATACTTCAATAAACTAAAATATGAACTTGAAGTACACAATAAGTACATTGGAAGTCTAACAAAAAGTGTACTACTAGTATACTTAAAGTATACTTTTATAAACTAGAATTGTCCCAATTTAGTACAATAAAGTATACTTATAGTATATTACAAGTATTGAGAAGTATACTTTATATACGTATACTTGTACTCAAGTATACTAGATAAAGTATACTTCAAGTATACTTCTTTTTGCTAAGGGATGTCCCACCTCCGTGAGGTTTTTCAGTGCCTAGCAGCACATGGCCTGATTGTAAACACGGCAAAATACCAGTTTGGGTTGCCAGTCATTGACTTTTTGGGCCACCGCATTTCTGCCAGTGGTGCTGTTCCATTGCCAAACAAAGTGCAGGCGGTGTCCAATTTTCCACAGCCCCAGTCTGTGAAAGCTCTACAGGAGTTTTTGGGGATGGTTAATTTCTATAACCGTTTCCTCCCCAGAGCATCACAACTGCTGCAACCGCTTTATGGAGCGCTAAAAAAGAAAAAGGCCAACGAAAGTGTTGACTGGACTCCAGAACGCCTCCAGGCATTTGGTGATGCTAAAACTGCATTGGCCACGGCTACCCTTTTGGCCCATCCATCCCCAAAGGCACAAATAGCTTTAACAACCGACGCATCTGATGTTGCGGTGGGGGCTGTGTTAGAACAGCAGGTTTCTGGGGTTTGGCAACCGCTTGCATTTTTCAGCCGTACGCTACGGGACAATGAGCTTAAATACAGCGTTTTTGACAGAGAGTTGCTGGCACTTTACCTGGCTTCACGCCATTTCAGATTTTTCCTGGAGGGCCGCCAGTTCACTGCATATGTTGACCACAAACCCTTGGTGTTTGCAATGTCCAAAATTTCTGACCCCGGTCTGCACGCCAGCAACGCCACCTCGCTGCGGTTTCTGAATTTACAACAGACATTCAGCAAAATCCAACGCGGTAGCCGACTGTCTCTCCCGAGTGCTTATCTCTCCCGTGTACGTTGGCATCGATTATTCTGCTATGGCTGCGGACCAACGTACCGATGCAGAAATACTCGAGCTCCAGTCTGGGCCCGCAGGCCTCAAGTTGGAGGAACGGCAGGTGAATGACAGAGATCCTCTCCTACTCTGTAACGTTTCTACTGGCATGCCCCGCCCTCTGGTTCCGGTTACATGGCGCCGCCGCGTTTTCGACTCTTTACATTCCCTTTCTCATCCAGGTGTTAGAGCCTCTGTGAAACTGGTCAGTTCAAAGTTTGTTTGGCCCGGTCTGCGTAAAACAGTTAAGGAGTGGGCAGCAGTGTGTGTCCCATGTCAGCATGCTAAGGTCAACAGGCACACCAAAGCACCTTTGGAACCTTTCTCCATTCCTAGTCGGCGGTTTGATCATGTGCACGTAGACCTGGTGGGTCCTCTGCCTCCATCGCAGGGTTTTACACATCTGCTGACAATGATCAACCAGACCACAAGGTGGCCTGAGGTGGTTCCTCTGGCATCCACAACTTCTGCAGTTGTGGCCCGGGCATTTATGTCTACCTGGGTTGCGCGTTTTGGCCTCCCTTCAGACATTACATCTGACAGGGGCCCTCAGTTTGTTTCGGAGCTTTGGTCTACCATGCTTTAGTCTACCAGCTTTGGTCTACCTTGGATAATGATCCAAGATGGCGGCTGAGCAGAGTGGATGTTTTTAGTCAGGCTCCTGCCAGTGCTACCTCGAAAGGAGTATTTGGAGAGCTTGTACTTGCAGTTTTTTGCGCTGGATGTGCAGAGAGGAGCGCTGAAAAAGCTGCGGAAATTGGACTGGAACATGCGATTCAGAATTATGAATCTACAAGCCAACGTGTCCGTGAGTTTTTGCCGAGAGTTAGCCTAGCGTAGCTACGGGCTAGCACGCTGGAGGTGCTTTGTTGCAGCGAAAGAATACAACAAAGCACGCTACAGTGGTAGCGCGGTGGAGTTTGTGGACCGAGCTCCGTGAACACCGCCTGGAGTTTCGAGCTGGGCCGAACGCCGTGAACGCCACCTGGGGCTTTGAGCTGGACCGAGCGCCGCGAGTGGGCCGCGAGCCGTGAACGCCACCTGGGGCTTTGAGCTGGACCGAGCGCCGCGAGTGGGCCGCGAGCCGTGAACGCCACCTGGGGCTTTGAGCTGGACCGAGCGCCGCGAGTGAGCCCAGAGCCGTGAACGCCACCTGGGGCTTTGAGCTGGACCAAGCGCCGCGAGTGAGCCGAGAGCCGTGAACGCCACCTGGGGCTTCGAGCTGGGCCGAGCGCCGTGGGCGAGCCAGGGGACCACCGTCTGGGACCAGGCTGGTGTCGGAGCTGCGCCTGAAGCTATTGGAGCTGGAGCTATGTGCTGTGCTAACTGGGCTACATCGGATCTAGTGAGCAAAACCTCTTCGGATAATAGAGCTGATTGGTGCAAGCTGCTGAAACTGTGAGTTCTGTTCGAATAACTGCTGATCTGGGTGCTGCACTGCTGGTCCACAGCCACCATCGTTAGGCCTGTGAGCCTCATGGAAGGGCCACGTGGTTCAGCAAACAAACCAGAGACCTGCTACCATTAGATTACAAGCTCTGCAAGTATGACGAGAAGTAAAGGACAAAAGTCACCAGTCTCTGTAAATATGAGAAATATAGAACAAAAATCACCAGACCCAGAGGGAAACAACTCAGTAGAAATGCAAGAATTTAAAGAATCACTCAACTTTATGAGTGGACAAATAGAAAATTTAACAAAAAAAAATGGATTCCCAGGCCGATCTGGTGAAAGAAATAAGAGAACTGAAAGAACTGATAATTAGCAAAGACAATAAAATTGCTGAACTAGAACGAAAAATAGAGGACTTAGAACAATACACAAAGCAAGACAACGTGGTGATCTCAGGACTTGATATTAGTAAGTGTCAGACAAATGCAAGAAATCTTACCAACGAAGACCAAACTGAGAATGCATCTCAGGAAGAACAAGAGACTTTGGAGGAACATGTAGTTACTTTCTTACAGGAAAGGAACATTGATATAAACTATGGGGACATTTCGTTCTGTCACACCCTGCCCAATAATTCACCAAGATTCAAACCGTCAGTAGTCGTCAAGTTCTATAGCAGGTATACAAAAAACTATGTTATGCAAAATAGAAGAAATCTGAAGGGAACAGACGTTTACATAAATGAACATCTTACCAAAAAAAATGGAAAAATTGCAAAGGAAGCAAGGTGGTTAAAAAGCAAAAACAAAATACATTCAACATGGACAAGAAATGGATACATCTTTATCAAAACAAAGGAAGGGTCTCAGCCTAAAATGATAAAAGAGCTGACGGATCTGGATGAATTCAGGAGATGAAAAATTACAAATGGATAAAATATACAGTGAAATGAACAAATACATTAGAACATGACAACATACGAAGACTCAGAACCTAAAATATATAATGTTGAAAATGTGATTGATGCAAATTTTTTCCCTGTAATAAAAGATAGCGAATATTATAATGAAGAGCAGTTTAATGACATCAATATATCAAAAGGAGTTCTCTCTATTATTCACTTTAATAGCAGAAGTATAAATGCAAACATATCCAAAATAACAGATTACTTAAAACAGTTAAATAGAACTTTTACAATAATAGCGCTGTCAGAGACATGGCTCAATGATGATAACACAAGTAATATTCACATCGAGGGGTATGAATTATATCATATGAACAGAAATAATAAAAGAGGTGGTGGAGTCGCTCTGTTTGTCAATAATGAAATAAAATGTAAATTAAATAGTGAAATGTCAATAACAGTTGATAATATTATGGAAATGATAACAATAGAAATAATAAACAAAAACGATAAAAACATAATAATAAGTTGTGTATATAGATCACCAGGAGCAAATATAGAAATATTCACGGATAAAATCTTGGAGCTAATGGAGAAGAGTTTTAATAAAAATGTTTTTTTGTGTGGAGACTTTAACATTGATATGGGAAATAAAACAGATTCAAATAACATAAGCACATTTATAAACTCAATGTACAGTTTAAATATGTATCCAGTGATATCAAAGCCAACAAGAATTACAACTCATAGTGCCACAATAATTGATAATATTTTCACAAATATAACAAATGGGGACGTGATAAGTGGTATCTTAACGACCGATCTAAGTGATCATTTACCAGTTTTCACAATCTATAAAAATGATCAAAGCATCACAAAAGCAGTCGCAATGAAGAAAAAGATCATAAACACGTCAAAAAAAGTTTTGGAAAAATTGAAAGAGGATCTAGATAAACAAGACTGGAATAATGTGTATGTTGATGATGCGAACAGAGCATATGATGAGTTTATGAATATCCTGGAAGCTCTGTACGAAAAGAATTGTGTGCAAACAAATTACACAAAGAGAAATACGATTGATCAACCATGGATGACAAAAGGGTTGAGAAATGCTTGTAAAAAAAGAATTATTTGTATTCATGTTTCTTGAAATTGCGAAGTCAGAGCGCTGAAGAAAAATATAAAAAGTATAAAAATAAATTAGTAGGGATTATAAGGAAACATAAGAAAGAATATTATAGTAAATTATTAGATAAAAGTAATGGTGATATGAAAGCAACATGGCGAGTAATGAATAGTGTCCTGAAGAATCATAAAGCAAAAACTGGTATTTCAAAATATTTTGTAAAAGACAACGATGAAATTCATGATGAAAATGAAATTGTAAATGAATTTAATCAATATTTTGTGAATGTTGGATCAAGCCTTGCAGCTAAGATACCAAAAGTAGATAAAAATGTGACCCACTCAATTACAGGTTGTGCAAATAGTATTTTTCTAAATGGAACTAACAAAGAGGAAATAATGAATGTAGTAAAACATCTTACAGACAAGAGATCGAAAGACTGGGTGGACATGGATATGATGTTTGTGAAGGACATAATGAGCCATGTTATTGAGCCGTTCACATACATATGTAACTTATCATTTTCAACAGGAATATTTCCAGATAATATGAAAGTAGCTAAGGTCGTTCCTCTTTTTAAAAATGGTGATAAATGTGTATTCAACAATTATAGACCTATATCCTTGTTACCACAGTTTTCAAAAATTCTTGAAAAACTATTTGTAAACAGACTAGATCAATTTATAGATAAACAAAATATTCTAAGCAACAGTCAGTATGGGTTTAGATCAAAAAACTCTACATCAATGGCTCTCATGGAATTAATGGAACAAATAACTACTGCTGTCGATCAAAAACAATATTGTATCAGTATTTTTGTTGATTTAAAAAAAGCATTTGATACTATTGATCACACCATTCTCCTTGAAAAACTGAACAAATATGGTATTAGAGGACCAGCATTACAGTGGGTATCTAGCTACTTAAAAGATAGGAAACAATTTGTACAAATAAATGATGTAAGATCTGACCTCTGTAATATCACATGTGGAGTTCCCCAAGGCTCTGTACTTGGACCAAAGCTTTTTATTTTATATGTGAATGACTTGGTAAATGTGTCAGGACTCCTTAAATGTGTACTTTTTGCTGATGATACCACTTTTTTCTGTTTAGGTGAAGATATAGAACAAATGTTGGAATTGATAAAGACAGAATTTGTCAAGATACAAACTTGGTTTAAAATAAATAAATTATCATTAAATCTAGAAAAAACTAATTACATGATATTCAGTAATAAAAAGAAAACTGTTGATGTTCCACTCAAAATTGAGGATGTTGAGATTTGTAGAGTGAGTGAGGTGAAGTTTTTGGGTGTTATCATTGATGACAAACTGACATGGAAACAACACATAAATTCTGTAAGAATAAAAATAGCTAAATCGATTGCAGTACTGTACAAAGTCAGAGACCTATTAAATGATAAAGCTCTGTATTTGTTGTATTGTTCCACACTTAATCTATTGCATTGATGTTTGGGGGAATGCGTGTAAAACAATCACAAAACCTATTTTTGTATTACAGAAAAGAGCTGTAAGAATTATCACTAGAAAGCATTACCGTCATCCATCAAGTACATTATTCTATCACCTAAAGTTATTGAAGTTCCATGATTTGGTAGACTATAATATTTTATCAGTTATGTATAGAGCTCAAAATAATGCATTACCTTTAAATATCCAAATGCACTTTGTTAAAAGACAAAGTTGTTATAATCTTAAGGGGACAGAGTTGTTTGTAAAACCACAATTCAGAACCAGTTTGAAGGGACGTTCTACCTCAATCCAGGGAATTAGTTTATGGAATGGCTTGGAGAATGTTGCATTCACCTCAAAATTCCGAAAAACGCCTAAAAAAGACATACCCAAATTAAATTAGAAGCTGTTCTTGAACCCTATGGAGTACAAACAATTGGATGGTGTCTTTGTAAAGATAACACTTTGAATTTTTTGTTTCAGCAGTCATATTTGTTGTATCTGTTATTATTTTGTATTCATTGAAGTGAGAGCACACAGAAATAAAGCGTTTTTCTTGCCTCGCCTGAAAATATTTATATTTGTCAAGCACCTGCACACTGATACAAGAAGATAGTGATTTGAATTTCATATGAGCCCAAAGACTGAAGTATTTACTAATACAGTTTCAAATTTGAAGTCAATAGCATAAAAATTGAGGATTCTGTGCCTGTTTTTGTATGTGCATGTTTAGGCGGACTTCAGTAAATCCAGTACATGCCCAAAACTGTGCCAAAATGTGCCATGCTGTGTAACACCTGTATTATGCCAACTTGAAATGTCTGAATACTTCAATACTTCAACATAGTTCAGAATGACTGTCTATTGAAAGCTTACATCTGTTCCATTCATATATTTACTCTCAAGCTGATAGAAATACAGTAACATGACAGCAGGCCGCTCGTAGCTCGGGGACTACCTGTATACTGTAAATCACAAGAGGAGATTTCACCCCAGAGTCCCAACACCCACAGATAAGCACTCAGATAACACACACAAAGCTTCACAAAGGAACAATTACTCCACAGGGGCTCCTGCAGTAGGCTCCAGACACCCCCGCACCCCCGCCTCGCCACACACACACAGGCGCACACACACAGGAGACAAGACAGCTTCGTGATAGATGAATCACTTTTTCCTTGTAAATCAATTTCTAAAGCTCTTATTTCATGTTTCCATGGCATTTATCCATGGCTAAAGAGTGATAAAAGTTAGAATAAGCACGCGTGTCCTGTAAACTGTGTGTTTTATTTTGCATGGCGCGTTGCTGCCATCTTTTGGACTTTTAGAGAACTGCTTTACTTTTATGTTATTTAGTCAGTAACGGTTTTTGCTAACGGCAGAGCAGTTGAACACAAGTGTACAGTATGATCTTTCGCAGGCATCTTTGATGGAATGCATCCAATTTCTTGGCCATCTTTACTGACATCTTCCACGTCTCACTGGCATACAAGGCTGTGGGGATAACCACTGCTTGCAGTAGTCTGACCTTATCTTTCTGATCTGCGAAAGATACTGAAGATTACATACCTAGATCGGATTACAAACGCAGAAGTCTATCGTAGGACACATACCATACCCATGAGCCAAACAATTAAGCTAAGGAAGCTCAAGTTTGCAGGACATGTACTGAGAATGGAAGCACAGAGACTACCAAAGATTGCCTTCAATTGGAAACCACAAGGAAACAGAAAGAGAGGCAGACCCAAACTGACGTGGAGACGATCCTTTGAGAAAGACCTGAAGGTACAGGGCTTCGACCCGAGCACGGTGGAGATGATCGCCAAGGATAGAGATCAATGGAAACAGCTTGCCGCCCATTGCGCTCTCGAGCGCGGGAGGATCTAAGTCTAAGTAAGTACAGTATGATCGCCGCATTCCAGGTCGAGTTCTTCGAAGCAATGCCTGTAAGTAGCAGCTTATACTCTAATACAAGAGTTTATGTTAACATATGAGAAAATAAGTAACTTGTTTACTGAATTTATGTTTAGTTTTGGAAAAACCTGCGGGCAATTTGATTATTTGCTGTGTCATTGCTAGCTAGCTGGCTGTTAAGATTACTTAGGCTGTTATGTAGCATTGCAGCTCATTATTGAGGTAGCATTGTTGTTGCACTTCTAACATGTAAACAAATGTAAAACACTTCTGTTAGCTGCTCTGAGCTCATCCTGAGTTGTTTGTGTTTTGGCAGTTTCACTCCGTTCTACATGGAAATAAAGGAAGAATTAATTAATCCTGACTCGTGTGAAAGGAGTTTGGCTGATGGTTAGTTTTTGGTACACGACACCATAGCGAGACCATTACAGTGAAAAGACAGAAGAATCAGCTGAAACTTAGTCTGGAATCATCATGGAAGATCATGACAGTGCATCTCAAGTCAGCACAGGAAGCATAAGGTCGTCTGCATCACAGATCAGCAGGGCTGCGTTAGCCCGTGCCAGAGCAGAAGCAGCACGTGCACGCGCATCTTACGCTGAGCGAGAAGCACAACTTAAACTGAACAAAGTCAAATTGGAAGCAGAATTGGAGTCCCTGAGCTTGCAGCGAGAGGCAGCAGCTGCAGATGCAGAAGCGGACATTCTGGAGGCAGCTGAGGGTGGCCACTTTTTTGTCATGCAAAGGAGTAATGCACCAGTACATGCTGAATCAGCAGAACACACATTTGAATATATTGAAGGACAAGCAAAGCATCAAGTCGACCTACAAAGTAAAGATGCCCTGAGCAACAGACCACATCTAAAGAATTATTTTCCAAGAGAGAAAGTATCGAGCACCAACGTCGCATATGAGCCAGTCAGAGGAAGTCAAAACATGGAGATGTTTCAGAACGCTTACAGGGAAACACCTTCAAAGGCTTATGTCCAGCTACCCACACCCAGTCATTACCCTCCAGCCACAGGAAATGATTGTGATGGGGCATCACCGAGACATCCAAGCTTCCCTAATCCAGCAGCTCGGCCCTATACATCACCAAATGTTACCAGCTCACATCCCCAAAGTCACAGAGACTCAATGTTTGACATTGCCAAGTATTTAGCACGGCGAGATTTGGTGAGCACAGGCCTCAGCAGGTTTGATGACCAACCAGAAAGCTTCAGAGCATGGGTGTCTGCATTTGTCAACGCAACCCAAGAGCTAGAGCTGTCAGCAAGTGAAGAGCTGGATCTTCTCACAAAGTGGCTTGGAAGGGAGTCAGCAGAACATGTGAAGAGGATGCGCCTTATGCACATTAGTAACCCCAAAGCAGCTCTCAAGAAAGCCTGGGACAGGTTGTATGAGTGCTACGCTGCACCAGAAGTGATTGAAAGTTCATTATTTAATCGACTTGATGCATTTCCCAGAGTCGCCAGCAGGGACTACAACAAGCTAAGAGAGCTGGGAGATCTTTTATTGGAACTCCAGGCAGCAAAAGAAGATGGATATCTTCCTGGATTAGATTTCCTGGACACAGCTCGAGGAATTAGTCCAGTCCTAGAAAAGCTCCCACACTATCTACAGGAGAAGTGGATAACAGAGGGTTCAAGATTTAAGAGAGAGCATTATGGTCGTTTCCCACCATTCCACTATTTTGCTTCATTTGTGTGTAATGAAGCCCGTACCAGAAACGATCCCAGTTTCGCTGTTCTCAGCAGTTCTCACCCTACAGTAAAAGCTAAGTCATTTGGGCAACACACAGCTGCAAAATTTCCCGTAACAGTGCAAAAAACAGATTTAGAAGAGGGAAATGGTTCTGCTGTTCCTGCCATACCTGACAACCCAAGCAGGTATTGTCCAATCCACAAAAAACCCCACCCTCTGAATAAGTGCAAAGTTTTCAGAGCTAAAACATTGGAAGAAAGGAAAATGTTTTTAAAAGACTGTGGGATTTGTTTCAAATGCTGTGCATCCTGTTCCCATATTGCAAGAGACTGCAAAGTCCTTACCAGATGCAGCGAATGCAACAGTGAACACCACATCTCAGCGATGCATCCCAGTCTACTTTCAAATGAGTTAAAGACTATTTTAGCATCAGAGGTCAGCGAAGTCGAAGAAGATGATTCTACCGAGATCACTGTTAGTAGTCACTGCACAGAGGTTTGTGGTGAAAGCCAAGCACCCATGTCCTGTGCCAAAATATGCCTCGCCAGGGTGTTTCCTCAGGGCCAAAGAGACAAAGCCATCAGGGTATATGCAGTAATTGACGACCAAAGCAACTGCTCTCTTGCTAAGTCAGAACTGTTCGAGATGTTCAACATCCAGAGTCAGGTTCTCCCCTACTCATTGAAGACATGTTCAGGGCTCACAGACATGTCAGGGAGGAAAGCTGCAGGACTGTGTATCGAACCAGTAAGTGGAGGAGAATGCATAGCTCTACCACCATTGATTGAATGCAACCAAATACCCAACAACAGGTATGAAATACCTACACCAGCTGCAGCTCTTCATCAGCCACATCTTCAGTCCATCTCTTCGCAAATCCCTGAAATGGACCCCAGAGCAGAGATACTGCTCCTCCTTGGGCGGGATGTTATCCAAGTGCACAAAGTCACACAGCAAATAAATGGTCCAGTGAATGCTCCCTTTGCTCAGAAGCTTTACCTTGGCTGGGTAATAGTCGGGGAGGTGTGTCTTCAAGGTGCCCACAGGTCAAGTGTATCATCCTATAAAACCACTGTTTTGCCTGGTGGTCGGCCATCTTACATGACATCATGTGACGCATACATACAGCTTCAAGAGAGAGCAAACTACGGCGGGGAGAGCCCCTGGAGTATTACTGCATCATCAAAGGAGCCGAGAGAACAAAGCATAGGAAAGACTGTGTTTACCGAAACAGGTAACAACAATAAGTTAGCACCATCATATGAAGATACTGTCTTTTCAAAGACCATGAAGACGCAAGTGTACAGGGATAAAGACAATACCTGGGTCGCTCCGCTGCAGTTCAAGGCACCCAGGCCGAGGCTGCCAAACAACCGTGAGCAGGCAGCAAAGCGCCTCACCTCCTTGTGCTGCACGCTCAACCGAAAAGAGGATGATTGGGGTTGCCCGGAGGATCCTAGATGACCCTGAATCACCATTCCTTCTCACACCTGCAACACTTCTCACACAAAAGACAGCTGCTGCATCTCTCTGTGGAGAGTTCACAAACAAGGATTCGTTTGGATGTCAGTGGAAAAGAGTACAGGTGCTTGCCAGCAGTTTTTGGAACCGTTGGAGGAGTGAGTACTTGTCTTCTCTACAGCAACGTTGCAAGTGGAACAAACAACATCACAATCTTCAAAAAGGGGACATTGTGCTGTTAAAGGACAGTCAAGCACCGTGCAATGAATGGTCAATGGCTGTTGTTGTCACCTCATACCCGAGTGCCGATGGTTTGGTTCGCAAAGTGGAACTGAGAGTGACAACACAGAGTGGTTCAAAGACTTATTTGAGGCCTATTTCAGAGGTTGTACTCCTCATGCCCACAGAAACTGGTAGTTAAAAATGTTTCAAAGGTTATGTTTATGTAGTGTGACATCACGGATGTCAGGCGGGGAGTGTCCTGTAAACTGTGTGTTTTATTTTGCATGGCGCGTTGCTGCCATCTGTTGGACTTTTAGAGAACTGCTTTACTTTTATGTTATTTAGTCAGTAACGGTTTTTGCTAACGGCAGAGCAGTTGAACACAAGTGTACAGTATGATCGCCGCATTCCAGGTCGAGTTCTTCGAAGCAATGCCTGTAAGTAGCAGCTTATACTCTAATACAAGAGTTTATGTTAACATATGAGAAAATAAGTAACTTGTTTACTGAATTTATGTTTAGTTTTGGAAAAACCTGCGGGCAATTTGATTATTTGCTGTGTCATTGCTAGCTAGCTGGCTGTTAAGATTACTTAGGCTGTTATGTAGCATTGCAGCTCATTATTGAGGTAGCATTGTTGTTGCACTTCTAACATGTAAACAAATGTAAAACACTTCTGTTAGCTGCTCTGAGCTCATCCTGAGTTGTTTGTGTTTTGGCAGTTTCACTCCGTTCTACATGGAAATAAAGGAAGAATTAATTAATCCTGACTCGTGTGAAAGGAGTTTGGCTGATGGTTAGTTTTTGGTACACGACACCATAGCGAGACCATTACAACGCGTAAAAGTCAACAAAGACGCGCTTACCGTTTTATGTACGAAGAGCGCATCTGCAGGTGATCGTGGCGCAGAGGATTTGAGACCTTTGAAGTAACTCAAACCATGTCATGTCACATGTCTATCGAAAGGCAATTTGATTGGCTACAAATCTGTGATGTCAAAATTAGCTCTCATTTGATTGGCCAAGACCCACGTGGGGGGGAACAGGGGGAGGGTGGATATTTGCTTGGTGGGTCTGTGGGATTTGATTGGCTGTAGAAAGTGAAAAGTTTCACTCAGTTGGTCAAATTTGGTGTCAATCAAAAGCAGACAGCCTATGGAAGACTTTTAAAGCGTCAGAACTTCCAAAGCTGCCATATTTGGGAAATCACGATCTAACACCTGCAAATTAGGCACAAACGGTACCGCGGGCGGGCCAGTGACTGTCAAGAAAAAAATGCCAAGTCAATGTTTACATTTAAAAAAATGATCAAAACGAATGTGTTAAAAAATATATATGAAATAACGTAATGTGTATTGTATCAATTAGAAAATTAGAAAGAGTTAGTCATTTTGTACTGTTGGTTGAAGATTATTATTGTTTAATCTGATTGTTGGAAAAAGTTGGTTGAAGATTATTATTGTTTACATGGCTGATTATTGTTGTTTAATCTGATTGTTGTAAGTAAGGGGCAGATATAATAAGATTTATTCTTCTTTCTGCTACCTTTCATTTTTTTACATTTTGTACACTATCATTTAATGAGATTGTCTTGTATTGTTTCTTTTTTTTTAAATGAACAAATTTAATAAACATAAACATAAACCATGGCCAAGGGTTTGGGGACTAACATCCACAGAACCACCGCTTACAACCCCCAAGCTAATGGGTTGTGTGAACGGTTTCACAGGTCATTGAAAGCTGCACTTCGTGCTACATTGACCGGTGACAACTGGATTGACCGTCTTCCGTGGGTTTTGCTGGGTTTACGTACCGCAACCAAAGAGGACCTTGGCACTTCCCCAGCGGAGCTGGTTTTTGGCCAGCCTGTGCGCGTCCCTGGTGAGTTTTTACCTGAGGTACCCTCACCACAGTTCGCTCCACCGTTGCAACATTTTTCATCTCAGGAGGACGCTTTTCGTGTCCCTGGCCCGGTACACCATTGTTTACCGTAGTCATTTGCCCCTAAGAGCCTAGAGTCCTCTAAATTTGTTTTTGTCAGACACAATGCCCATAAGACACCACTACAGCCCTTGTATGATGGCCCATTTAGGGTTCTCCAACCAGGTCCAAAACACTTCCTTTTAGATTTAGGGGGTCGTAATGAGACAGTCTGTATTGATAGGCTTAAACCCGCTCATGTTCTATCAGATGATCAGGTTGTTACGGCCCAGGCTCCTCGCAGGGGCAGACCTCCATCCACGTCGATAACGGACTGCGGTCCTCCTTCCAGAGACTTTCGACGACCAACGGAGCCCGACTCTTCTGCAGGCCTTCCTCGTCGCCCTCCGCTTCATCAGGCTGGTTCTGCAGAGCCCAGGTTCAGCCGTTCTGGTCGTTTGCTCAAGCCTAAAGTTCTGGACTAGTAATGGACCTTACTGGGTGTTCAGGGGGGGACGTGTGTGGCGGACCACTAGGGGACTCTACTCTACTCTGTTCCCAGAGGACTGGATGTTTTATTGTGAAAAGATTTATGTGTAAGGCGTGGTTTTGGCGCTTACCGCTCAGAGTTAGTTGGAGTTGAGTAAAGTGAAGTTCTGCATCCAGTTTCTGTGTCGTCTTTTCATCTCCTCCACAATCTAATCTTCTTGTTCCTTATTGAAATCTCTGAGGATATATTGCCTTTTAAGTGCACCAGTAGCACAGTACTGTGATAAACAACTCCTCATTAACTTATTATTACATACACAAATCTACATCTGCAATGTAAAGTGTCCGTAAAAAGGGTGAAACCTTGGAATGTATTAAATCCTGTCTCACCATGGATTGAAGTTGATGAGGAAAGGCTTTGATGATTCGTTTATATTTTGCCTGGGTACAACAAATTTGAAATTTATCACAAAACTCAGAATGTTGTAACATATTTCCATTGGCATCCATAAAATGAGCAACAGCCCACACACCTTTACGGAACCACTCCTCAATAAAAATGGATTTTCTATTGATATTAATTTAATATATATCTATTATTCCAAATTGGTATGTTGTGCCGAGTAAAGTTGTGTTTGAAGATGAGCTTCCAATATAAAAGAGCCTGCTGCTGGAAATCTGAAAGTTTTACTGGTAATTTTCTAATGTCAAAATCACATCTTAAAAGAAAATCAAGTCCACCTATGTTTTTGAAGACCAAATTAGAGATAACAAACCAAATAGTGTTGATTTTGTAAACAGAGTTTCAGCCACTTTACTTTTAACATCCCATTCATAGCATCAAAATCTATGGCGTTGCCTCCTCCATCCTCATATGACTTAATCAAATCCTGTTTTGCAATATAGTGCTCATCTGTACACTTGCAAATGTTAGCCTAAAGTTCTGTGTCACTTATCCTCCATTCCTTTTTTTATTTCTCCAAATAAAATTGAAATTTAAGGTATTAATATTCTTAATTGTTTTGATTGGTAAAGGTAAAGAGTAGGCCGGATAAATTAGTCTGGAGTAACTGTCCATTTTTCCTTTTTAACCAACAATTTAAAATTAACTTAGATTTGTCCACTGTCTCACCTATCGGTCTTTTGTACGTGACGTCACGGCTCGTGTCACGTGGGTACCGGGCGCCATCTTGTGTTGACGTCGTGAGCCTTAAGGCTCGGATATAGTCGCGCTTTGGTCCGCAAGCTGGAGCGTGCGTGCTGCGCGCGCACTGTGCCGTGCGGCTTCATGCGTTTATAGTGTAGCACGGCAGCGCATGGCAAAGTGCTGTTCTTTTACTGACCAGCAGGTGGCAGTACCCTCTAAAACCTGTGCATATGTTGCAAGAAAGGGTGTAGAAGAAGAAATCTACCGTAGAAGAAGAACTGTTTGAAATCACACAACAAAAACAAATGGCTTTCCGCTCGCTCGGGGAATTTAATACATTTGAATCACATAAAAAACATTCCTCCATGCGTCGCGACGCCGTTTCCACGACCACAGCGGCGCAGACAGCTGCAGGCTCTGGCGTGAAGGCTGTCGGTGAGGTCCCTACCCGACCTGTCAATCAATTTGGGCGCGCGCTAGGCTTGCGGAGCTTCAAAATCTGGGAGGTGCACGACCACGCGCGAAACCAACGCGCTGGCCAAAGCGCGGGGGCGGGGACTATGCGATTGCGTCACTTTTCTCGCGCGCACCCTCGTGCCCTATGCGACGCGTCAACTATATCCTAGGCTTGACTGATAGCAGCTTTAGTTCTATTGTGCTTTTTAATTCGAAAATGGGTCATTGGTGTTGCATCAAAGGCTGTTCGAGTAAAACAGGACACTCTGGCATAAAGTTTGTCCGGTTTCCTGCCTATAGAAAAGACCGTGGACAGCAAATGGAAGATCTAAGCAGGAGACGCAGGTTGGCCTGGGTTGCAGCTGTCAGGCGCAAGGAGATCACATTCAATCAGATATCAGCAAACATGTGTGTTTGTTCACTGCATTTTCATAAAGGTAAGCTGATTGTTTGTTTATTTTATGCTTTGTTTCTGTATCCTGTGATGCTACAGTTAGCTATCGTCTCCTTTTTCACCTCAACCTTAGTCACCAATGACACCCAGTGGTTGAACACAACAAGTACTTTATTTATATCCTATTTATACAATACAGTACTTGAACTAATAATGAACTAAAGTAAAGTAAACTTTATTTATATAGCACCTTTGACAGATATAACATTACAAAGTGCTTTCCAAAAAGATTTAGTAATCCCTACTAAAAGGCTGTTACAATAATCCAACCGAGAAGGAAAAAAAGCATGCACAATCATTTCTAATTCTGTTAGAGATAAAATAGCTCGCAGCTTTGAAATGTTCCTTAAATGATAAAAACAGTTGTGAACTAACGGTTTGTGACTAGGTGTGAAAACAGAGCTGTCATATTTAGACTCTAACTACTGTCTAAGTCTTAAAAAAACCAGGGATAAAATGGCAATAAGCCTGAACAAATAGCAGGATTTAATAACTGCCTTCACATATAAAAAAAGTCAAACTCAACTTTATTTTCAAAACTGCAATATGTACAGGACATACACAGGATTGAAATTGCATTTCTCTCATCACAGCTGTCACCTGTCATTTATCTGTCATCTCTATGTGATTGCAGGTCAGCCAGCTTATGAGATGAAGTGATGCAGACTGGTCTCCATCTCTACGTCTGGATCACACTGACGTTAAACCGACTGACGTGGCACGCTGTGCAAGACGACTTAAACGACACCAGCAACTTAACAGCACATCACAGGAAGCTGGGTTAGTGGCACAGCAGGATGAAGACGTTTGTGGCCATCATGTCCTGGAGGAAGCTGAGGTTCAGCTGGAATGCTTTTCAGATCCGACTGATGAATCTCAACAGATTGCTGAACAGGGGACTGTCACAAATTCTGTCACAATTATATAAAATCCTGCAACCTTCTATTGTGTGGTCAGACAGAGACACATTGCGTAAAGTTATGCCACATGAGTTCGTGCAGTCATTTGGAAATAAGGTTGCTGTGATTATTGATTGCTTTGAAATTTTTACAGTATGGAAGCGGTTATGAGACGATTTTAAAACTAAAATGGTTTAACAGGAATGCTTTTTCATTTCAAAGTCAAGCTGCCTTTTTTGAGTCATAAATAAAATTTAAAATTTAACATTTAATTTTCAATATATGTCTATGCAAAAAGTGGCCAAAATTCATTTTGAAATGTCAATTTTGAAAATGAAAATGAAATGGCAGAAATGCTTTTTCATTTCAAAGTCAAGCTGCCTTTTTTGAGTCAGAAATAAAATTTAAATTAAATCATTTCAATTTTCTTGTTCAAGACTGCTCATTCTCTACAGAGCTACAGAGGAAACTGCCTTTTCGTTTTCAGCCTCCCCCCCTCCGCTTAAACTGTGACAATATTAAATCTCAAAAGCAAACCCAGAGTCACGTAATGCGCTTCTCAGACAGCAGAGGGCGTAGCAATCCTGTTTCAACGTGCTGAGTTTTTAGACAGGAGGAGACAGTTTTCCTCCTTCCGCTGAAACACCTGTGTGTTATTTATTTAGTTTATCGCTGATTGTGGACTTAAGAAGGAACAAACACACCCACACCCCACTGAACATAAGAGGATCTGCAGTGGAAGTGGTCTCCAGCTACAAGTACTTGGATGTACACATGAACGATAACCTCAGCTGGAGCAACAACACCACCAGCCTGATGAAGAAAGGTCATCAGAGACTTTACTTCCTCAGACGGCTGAGACGTGCTGGTCTGAGCAGTTCAGTCCTCACCTCCTTCTACAGGTGTGCAGTGGAGAGCATCCTGTGCTCCAGCATCAACGTGTGGCATGGAGGCTGCACAGCTGCAGAAAGAAAAGCTTTTTAGAGAGTGGTGAAGGCTGCACAGAAGTCTGTGGGAGTCAGTCTCTCCACTATCACAGACATCTACACCTCCAGATGCAGGAAGAGGGCCACCTGCATCATGAAAGACCTCACTCACCCAGCACACATACTTTTTGCCCAACTCCCCTCAGGAAGGAGGTTGAGGAGCATTAAGTGTAGAACCACTAGACTGAGGAACAGCTTCTACCCTGAGGCTGTTAGACTCATGAATATCTAACCAGAATGGTCACTATGAAATATCACATCATGTTGCTGCTGATCTGTTTCATGTTGCTGATCTGTTTCATGTTGCTGCTGATCTGTTTCATGTTGCTGCTGATCTGTTTCATGTTGCTGATCTGTTTCATGTTGCTGCTGATCTGTTTCATGTTGCTGCTGATCTGTTTCATGTTGCTGCTGATCTGTTTCATGTTGCTGCTGATCTGTTTCATGTTGCTGCTGATCTGTTTCATGTTGCTGCTGATCTGTTTCATGTTGCTGCTGATCTGTTTCATGTTGCTGCTGATCTGTTTCATGTTGCTGCTGATCTGTTTCATGTTGCTGCTGATCTGTTTCATGTTGCTGCTGATCTGTTTCATGTTGCTGCTGATCTGTTTCATGTTGCTGCTGATCTGTTTCATGTTGCTGCTGATCTGTTTCATGTTGCTGCTGATCTGTTTCATGTTGCTGCTGATCTGTTTCATGTTGCTGCTGATCTGTTTCATGTTGCTGCTGATCTGTTTCATGTTGCTGCTGATCTGTTTCATGTTGCTGCTGATCTGTTTCATGTTGCTGCTGATCTGTTTCATGTTGCTGCTGATCTGTTTCATGTTGCTGCTGATCTGTTTCATGTTGCTGCTGATCTGTTACATGTTGCTGCTGATCTGTTTCATGTTGCTGCTGATCTGTTTCATGTTGCTGCTGATCTGTTTCATGTTGCTGCTGATCTGTTTCATGTTGCTGCTGATCTGTTTCATGTTGCTGCTGATCTGTTTCATGTTGCTGCTGATCTGTTTCATGTTGCTGCTGATCTGTTTCATGTTGCTGCTGATCTGTTTCATGTTGCTGCTGATCTGTTTCATGTTGCTGCTGATCTGTTACATGTTGCTGCTGATCTGTTCATGTTGCTGCTGATCTGTTTCATGTTGCTGCTGATCTGTTCATGTTGCTGCTGATCTGTTTCATGTTGCTGCTAATCTGTTCATGTTGCTGCTGATCTGTTTCATGTTGCTGATCTGTTCATGTTGCTGCTGATCTGTTACATGTTGCTGATCTGTTCCATGTTGCTGATCTGTTCATGTTGCTGCTGTTGCATGTTCATGTTCTCTTAGATCTGTTTTCTTTTACATTTTATTGTTGGATGTAACTGGGATGCAGTGTACATAATCTCGTTTCATCACATGTACTACATGTGGTGTGAATGACAATAAAGACTCTCTGACTCTGACTTTTGTTATGTACAGTACATGCATCCCAGGTAATGCTAAATGCTGGTGATAGGTGATGGGTGGGCTATAGTACAAAGGAGGCATACTTGAATGACATTCTTTGGGGGGGTGGGGTAATCAAACCATAATAACAGCAGCTTCATTGAAGTCCCTCTAGGCTCCATGAGAGCAAGTTGTTTTTGTGAGACAGAGAGTGAGAACCTGGAACATATTTTCTTTGATTACAGGGTAGTTCAACAATTTTGGCTTGATTTTAAAATGTGGATCCAATCCAAAGGGATTCAGCTACTTACTCTCACTTTAAAATAAATCAAATTTGGGTTAATTAATACAAATGGAAATAATGAATATCTGATAATTCTCAATCAGGTCATCTGGACAGTTTCTTTAAGAAACTTTCAGTTTCTTTACTATGTTTTCCATTTGGAGTTTAAATGAGAGATGCGAATTGACCAGGATACCCAAAGTAAAAAGAGCCATCTTGCCCACTCTTCTGCCAAAGAAAAATAGTCTGGAGCCACAAAACATAACACAACTTAAAAAATGTTTAATCTTATTTTAAAGTTTACCTGTTACAACATACAGTACTGTTAAATCCTCACTCATTCTCTTGCTCTCCCCTGTTGTCAGCTTTGTTTTACAAACTGAGCGGTGATACCTTCTCAGAGGCCGCATAACCCCTCCTTTCATTACCAAGTAGATTTACTTTAATAGATACATCCATGCCTGGTTTAATGGACATTTTTCTTTCTGATAAACTAAATAAATAACACACAGGTGTTTCAGCGGAAGGAGGAAAACTGTCTCCTCCTGTCTAAAAACTCAGCACGTTGAAACAGGATTGCTACGCCCTCTGCTGTCTGAGAAGCGCATTACGTGACTCTGGGTTTGCTTTTGAGATTTAATATTGTCACAGTTTAAGCGGAGGGGGGGAGGCTGAAAACGAAAAGGCAGTTTCCTCTGTAGCTCTGTAGAGAATGAGCAGTCTTGAACAAGAAAATTGAAATGATTTAATTTAAATTTTATTTCTGACTCAAAAAAGGCAGCTTGACTTTGAAATGAAAAAGCATTTCTGCCATTTCATTTTCATTTTCAAAATTGACATTTCAAAATGAATTTTGGCCACTTTTTGCATAGACATATATTGAAAATTAAATGTTAAATGTTATTTTACTTATCATTTTAATTAAGTTACAAATTGAGCAGTCTCGAAGAAGAAAATGAAAATGCAGTTTGGTTTATTCATTTTAAATTTTATTTATGACTCAAAAAAGGCAGCTTGACTTTGAAATGAAAAAGCATTCCTGTTAAACCATTTTAGTTTTAAAATCGTCTCATAACCGCTTCCATATTACAGAGAGACCATCTAATGTGACAGTTACTGTAAATGATTTATGACACAATGAAATGAAATAAACATGCAAAAGGTTCAACTGTTGTCATAAGATTATTTACATACACATATCTAATTTTTGGTGGTGATTAATTGTTACCTTTCGTGATGCTAAACAAAGGTTTAAAAAATTTAACATATTACATATTTCTGGCATAAGACATAAGACATAAGACATAAGAAGGTTTATTGACATTGCATCAATTTTCACCAATACAACGTAAATATGTAGTTACAGTCATCCAGGAGAGAGAATGAGTGCAAAAAAGCTGCAGCTCAACAAAGCACATGACATGTTTATCAACACATGATATGTTTATCAACACATGATATACTTATAGCGCGGCCGCTCATCTGTCCCCAGATGAAGGTCAAAAGCAGGAAAACAGGCAAAGACACGGGGTTTTACAGCATTGATATTAAAAAAAGATGAATCACATTTTGTCTTCAAGACACCGCGTGATCCAGTAAAAACCATATCAAAAAGCACATTTAGTTACAATAACAAATGGAGAGACGGCAGGCAAGGAGATAAGTCTGTGAGTAATTTCAGACAAACACAGAGTTCAGCAGATGTGCAGCTGGGTGTTATCTGAGGCTTCACAGAAATCTCTGGGGGGGGGAGGGGGGGGGGCAGCAGGTTTCTTCAGCTCCTCGCTCCCAGGAGAATGGCTTCCGACAGCCTACTTTTCAAGGACATGTACAGAAGCCAGATAATATTCTTGTTTGTTATCCAATAGACCACAGTGTTCTTTTCCACTGCCGCCATCAAGTCTGTGGTGCTGTTTCATGGCCGAAAAAAATCCAAATATGTGGTTCCGCTCCTCTCCGCTCTATGAGCTCCCATCTGTCCCTTGATTGATCCGGGGTGGCTGTAAACAAGTCCCAAAACGCACAGCAGGTCCGCGGTGATCCACCACCGCTCCAAGCGAGCGATTGAGCTCATACAACAGCTGGGATGAGGAGCTCACGGCCCGGTTCAGAGAATTTTGCTGATCAGGCAGTGCCGACAGCGCGCTGATAGCTGCCGAAGCCTCCCTCAGTTTCCAGTAACAAACAACTCCGCTTACGCCAAAAAACAGAGCAGTTGCTACCAATAATCCAATAATCCACAAATCCTCCACGTCTTCGACACTTAAGACGGTCAGACACATGGGCTGCCACTGACCCCACGAGTCCAGCACGTATCCAGCCGCGTGTGTGTCGGAGGGACAGACAGCTTCTCCTGGCACGGTCCGCTTCGTGGACAAAATCTTATCCATTGAAGAAACAGCATAAAAATAACATTACAAAAGCTTCTCAAATGTTAAAGCCATCTTTATTAAGCTAAGTATGTGCATGAAGAACAAAACCATGTCTCGTCTTGTGCAGGTGCAACCCACACAACTTAAATGGCACCAAACTGTTTTACAGTTTTTGTTTTCATGGGCGACCATGTCATCTTTGCTCTCAGGACACCATGATGGTGTCCTCTGGTTCCTCAGCTTCATGGAGGCTGGACTCCTCACCCACAGATGTCGTCGTCCTCAGAAGCAGCAGGTTGGGCCACAGGCTGCTTCTGCTCCTGGAAATAATCCCTCGTCAGATTATGGTTTTGCACAGTGGAGAAGAAGACCATCAATGTTTTAGTGATTCAGGTTATGAATTTTTCAGCAGCCAAGAAGCTCTTCAGATGCAAGCCATGATAAGCCATGCATCACCTAAAAAAGACACAAAATAGAGTATAATAATAAATTACTTGTAATAGAGACTTCAGAGTAAAATGTTCGAACAGCATGTACATTATATTAAGATGAATGTGTTGCTTTGGGGTGTAAATTCTTATAGTTAATGTATGGATTACAGGTATATATGTTTATGCAGACACACAAAACTCACATAAATTAATGTGTGTATAGATATGTTAAAATATGTGTATTTACAAAATGTACACACACATACAGTATATATATATATATATATATAAATATATATATATACATACAGTATATACATATTTATATATTTAAGTGTGTGTATATATACAGACACACACACACACATACACACATATACAGTATATATATATATATATATA
>JBBPBX010036731.1:4972-31323 GCA_038048925.1 Garcialebias charrua | reverse complement strand
GGATCTGATCTTGTGACTCCAGACTACACATCAACTGCAGCCGAACAGACCTCAGAGCTTCTCCTGATGCTCTGCTCTCCTGCACCTTGTCCACATTGTGCCAAAGATGTCCTCGGTGCCTCAGTAAAAAAAAAAAACAGTCCTGCATTGACAACACAAACAGGTCCTATGAACTCAGCAGATGTCATACAAGCTCAGTTTGTGACGGAGCAGGGGTACTGTGACTTCATGGTGTTTTTCATTCAACCTTTATTTAGTCAGGTAAATCTCATTGAGCCTCGTGGACTCTTTTACAAAAGCGACCTGCTACAAACTAAAGAACTTTAGTTCTGGGTCAGATGACTTTATTCACAGAGGATTGTGTCTGATGGTGAGTTCTTTACAGAAGCAGTGAAAAATGTAGAAATGTTCTACAGGTCAGCATTTTTACCTGAGCTATTGGCCAAATTTTACTTTTAATTATTGTTACATGTTTTGGAACAACAGGTTAAGATTCCAGTGATGATATTTTAAGTTCATATTTCATACATAACTGCAGATTTAGTAATATGTTTTTCTGTTTCTACAAATAACACCAATCTTTCATTTTTTAAAACTGTTACAATTTTATTGACATGTAACATTTACAGTATTTAAATAAAGTTGCTTTGATATTTTGATTGGAATTGATTGATTACATATTGTTAAGTTTATATTACAAATGTTTTAGTTTGGAACACACTTGTTGATCAACTGGGACAATGGAGCGGCGCAGATTTTTTAGGATGCATGCCACTTTCAGTTTTGTCCAAAGTAGTGTACTCCACCATCATCAATGTGTGTATATATAAATATATATGTATATATATATATATGTGTATATGTATGTACTGTATATATAAATATATATGTATAATATATATATATATGTATGTGTATATGTATGTACTGTATATATAAATATATAAATGTATATATATATATATGTATATATATAAACACGTGTGTGTGTATATATATATATATACTCACGCATATGTTTGTATGTGTACACATGTATGTATATACAATATATATACATATATGTGTATATATACACACACACATATATATATATATATATATATATATATATACAATATATATATATATATATATATATATATATATATATATATATATATATATATATATATATATACTGTATATGAACATTTGTCTGTGGCTGAAAAAGCCACAGACAAAGCAGAATGTTCAAAAAAGAAACAAGCTCATCCACTTTGGTTGTGTGTTCTTTTCCAGCTCTTCTTCTAATGTGTGTGTTAGTGGTTAATAAAGAGCTTAATGTATCACTAGCGCCACCAGCTGGTTAGAAGCGTTGATATTAATGATCCACCCACTGCAGGAGAATTACCCGCCCACTGCAGGAGAACTTCACGCCCACTAAAGGGGTCCTAAGCGTGCAGTGGGTACAGAAATAAACCGGTCCCATAGGAACTGGCCCAAACTAGCCACAATGGGACCTTACAGGAACCAGACCTGTTGATAAGAGGCATTAAGTATCTCGGGGTCTTGTTCACGAATGAGGGAAAACTGGAGCGTGAGATCGATAGGCGGATAGGTGCAGCGTCCGCAGTGAAGCGGGCGCTGTACCGGTCTGTCGTGGTGAAGAGAGAGCTGAGTCGAAAGGCAAAGCTCTCAATTTACCGATCGATCTACGTTCCCACCCTCATCTATGGTCATGAGCTTTGGGTTATGACCGAAAGAACAAGATCTCGGATACAAGCGGCTGAAATGAGTTTTCTCCGCAGGGTGTCTGGACTCTCCCTTAGAGATAGGGTGAGAAGCTCAGTCATCCGGGAGGGACTCGGAGTAGAGCCGCTGCTTCTCCACATCGAGAGGAGCCAGTTGAGGTGGCTCGGGCATCTGGTTAGGATGCCTCCTGGACGCCTCCCTGGTGAGGTGTTCCGGGCATGTCCCACCGGGAGGAGACCCAGAGGAAGACCCAGGACACGCTGGAGGGACTATGTTTCTCGGCTGGCCTGGGAACGCCTTGGGATTCCCCCAGAGGAGCTGCTCCAAGTGGCTGGGGAGAGGGAAGTCTGGGCCTCCCTACTTAGGCTGCTACCCCCGCGACCCGACCTCGGATAAGCGGAAGAAAATGGATGGATGGATGGATGTTTCTGTGTTTACATTTTAACGAAATGCCGGGTTTCCGCCCGTTGCACGCTCACGTATTGTTTCATCAGACGGAGCGAAGCAAATTTTTTAATCCAGCTCATTTCACAATTAAAATTAAAGTTAAACTTCTAATAAATGCACCGGCTCCTCGCGCTTTCATGCTTCGTAGCACTGAGACAGCGACACTTTTTTTTTTAATTCAGCTGATTTGACCATTATGTGCATTTATTAAGGAAATGTTCAGCTCAGACACACCTTTACTATAATTTTCAGCAAACAAACAATTGTTTTTAAGTGTTAATCTTGTTAAAGTCCTTCCGTGCACGCTCCTGTGGCCAATTGGCAGCCAATCCATTTTTGGCAAAACACCGGCCCACATTTCCGGGTTGTCAGCGTTGACGCGTAACATACGCGACGTGTCAGCTGTGACGCATAATAGATGCAACTTATATGGCAGTGCAACACATTTATGGATTTTTCCACTTTATTGGACATAATTGGACTGATGCGACTTATATGGCTGTGCGACATGTATGACGGAAAATACAGTAACCATCAATTTTATTTCAACATTTCAATGACAAAAATCAAAAATAAACCTGATGTTGGTATAAGGACAAAAAAAAAGTTTCTTTTTAAATAATAACCCAGAAATCTACACCAACAACAGTTCTGTGCCCCAGCTGGTTGTTAACAGATGACGTCATGTTTGTCAAATCATTATCACCTAGGCCAGGGGTGTCAAACTCGTTTTCACCGAGGGCCACATCGGCATAATGGCTGACCTTGAAGGGCCAGATGTAACTTATAAATGTAACTAAATGTAATCTAATGTAATGTAAAATAAATGTAACTACCGTACTCCTTAATGTTGAATAACTCATTTATTATAACTTATTCAACTGACAATTACAGTTGCATAGAAAACATCTGTTTGCTTGTTGCTCTAACATAAATCCTTTTAAAATTTGTCAGCTTATGAAAACCCACATAACTCCATTAATGAAGGATGAAATTGTCCAAGTTAATTAAAAAAAAAAACATAAAACTGAGCTGCAAAGAACATGTATGACACATGTAGCATCTCACCCAAAAAGGCTACACACAGCCTTGCATCCAACTGTGAATGACAACAATTTGTGTGCATACACATACCAAAATAAAGGTTGACTCAGTTCACAACTATATTACCGTACTCAAGTTGTTTGGTTAGTCTTTGATGAGGAGATGCTGCCTGTCCTTGAACACACCAAGTGGATTCTCTCTCTATGATTGATCATGTTCTGAAAATGATAAACACAAAACAAAATGCAAGCACAATCATTAAATTGCACACAGTTGAAATGTTCTTCTTCTTTGTTGAATTACATTTTATTATATTTTAATTAATCTAAAAAAGCTAAGTCTGGTCCTCTGGACATTTAAAAAGCAAAACAAAACTTCATCTTTCAGGGATGAAAATGTTCACATCCTTGATAGAGAGGAACAATGGTTTGAGAGACGAGTAAAAGAGGCCATCTTTGTGAAAAGAAACCATCCAAGGAAGGGGAACATATTATTTTAGGTGGCTGAAATAATCACCTGTTTTTTGTTTTGTTTTTTTGAATGTCCAGAGGACCACACTTAGCTATTTTTCTACCTGGATTATTGAGAATGCATCAGGATATATTTGAATTAAATTTTAAGAAAATGCTAACCTGACAAACAGGAAAGTGGACAAGATTGTCCTGTTTCACTTGCCACATCCATAAGTCCAATTTTCGCAGGAAAGCCGTGATCGCGTCGGACATCTGCGTGATGACTTGTTTGCGTCCCTGCAGCTTCTGATTCAGCTGGGCGAGATGGTCGGTTATGTCGCACAACACAGCAAAGTCACACAGCCACTTTGAAGCTAGCTTTCACTGCAGCCTCGTTTTTGGCTGTGGGTTTCATGAACAAACTCTGCTGCGACTGCAGTTTGCCTTTTAATTCTTGGCAGAATGTGTTGCTTTTCTTGAAGGCTAGCTTTAGCGTACTTAGCTCCGTGTTTGGTTTCAAAACCGACACCGCCTCGTAACACAAAAGACATACCGGTCTTTCTCCTGGAAGCACAAACAAGTATTCGCCTTCCCATCTTTCTTGAAACTTCCGTCTGCATCAACTTTTCTCTTTCTGGACATGTTGGGATCATTATTTATATCTCAATTCCACTCGTTGGCATGAAGGTAGAAACACTGCCTCGGCTACCGTAGTCGAAAGGCATTGTGGGAAAACCTTGTCGAAAGGCATAGTGGGGCGAAAGGCATAGTGGGCTACCGTAGTCGAAAGGCATTGTGGGAAATGTAGTTTTTGGTCAAAACTCGCTCGTATTAATTTTTAGACACTCAAAACTTTTTAATTAAGCTCTCGCGGGCCAGATAAAATGACATGGCGGGCCACATCTGGCCCGCGGGCCAAGAGTTTGACACATGTGACCTAGGCAATGCATACCAGACAAACAGATGCACAGCTGTCACCCCTCCTCTGTGGCCTGATAGCTGAGCAGAAAGCAATCAGCATCTCCTGGGGTGTTGAAGATCTTATTAATGTCAGTACCTTTAGTAACTCTGAGTCGCGCAGGATAAAGAAATCCAGTACGCACCCCAGCTTCCTTCATTTTCTTCCTCACCTCCTCAAATGGCTGGTGCTTGATAATCTCTACTGGAAAATCAGGGAAGATGAGGATCCGTCTCCCATCATATGTCAGAGTTTTTTTTTTCATGAGCCAGCCGCAGTATTCTCTCCTGAACTAGAAAGTTGTCATGACTCGGGGACGTGCTCCAGCGTCTGGGGGCTGTCCCAGTCTGTGAGTTCTGTCAACCTCTATCGGGGTGGGGAAGTTAGTCGGTCCCAGCAAATCGCACAGAAAGTAGGCAAAAAAATCCACAGGGTTGTTACCCTCTGCTCTTTCTGGTAAGCTCACTACTTTTATATTTTGGTGTCGAGAGCGTGCTTCGAGGTTGATGATCTTGTGTTGGACTAGTTTGTGACTCTCCTCCAGCTACAAGCAATGTTGTTTTAGCTGGGACAGAGTGGCGTCATGGTCGCTGCCGGTCGCTTCTAAAGTAGAAATCCGGTCTTCGTGGTCGGTCAGAGTGGCCTGCATAGTTTGCAGGGAAGCCTCTAGGTTATTAAATCGGTCATCCATCTTCTTACTCAAATCAGTTATAGCTGAAAGAATAGCGGATGTGTCCATGTTTGCCTTCAGCTGGGGTGTTGGTTCTGGAGAGTCATCTGTTGCTTTGATGCTTTGTTGGTGTTATTCTGCTGTTTTTGTTACCTACTGGTAGTCATGAGTACATAAACACAGTATGATCATAGTACACAACCTTCTAGCTGGTGCAACTGAATCAGAAACGTTATATTGCTTGAATAGTAATGAATCGGCTGGGAGCTCAGAGCAGGTGTGTCTACACCAAAGCGTGCGCTCTAGCCCGACCCCATGCTGAAATGTTTCACCTTCCATCGAGAAGGCTTCATCAGTCCGAGGAAACAGCAAACATAACTGATTCTCCCCCAGCAACTTACTCCAAAGTGGGGGGAAAAAAACAGTTATGTTGGTGCTAAGATGGTCTTTGGGGCACAAGCAATTTGTGTATTTTTTACCTGAAATGCTATAACACAATTAAATGATTTTCAAGTATTCAGGATACTACGGTACTACGTTTTGATTACTTACAAACTCTATGCCGCTGTTGTTGGCAAAAAGCTCCTGAACGCGAATGCTCCAGTCTTCCCTGGGAACCAAAGCACCGTGTGGTTGATGAGACTGACACAAAAAACATATCCATGGATCTAGGAGTTTCAGAGAGCCAAATGTTCCTGGGCCAGCTAGGATGTTCAGACAATCCTCACAGTAAGACCTGCAGTTGTAAAAAGAGAGGATGGAGGAAATTGAAATGGTGAACGTAAGAGTAACTCACCAACTTCTAGTTAACAGTAAATTAAATATCAAGACTAAAAAACGGACCTGCAGCAGCTATCATTTCCACACAGTATGACCTCCATTCCATAGCAGCAGATTGTGCAGTAGGACTGATACCCATCTTCATCATAGCGATACAGTGTTTCAGTGAAATTATTCTTTAGAGACAAAAATCACAACAATGGTCACAATCAGTGGAAGTTTAACAGTTCAGGAAACTAATTCATTCAACATTTATTTATACAAGTTACCGTAGTCTCACTAACCCTCAGCGACTCATTTACAAGAGAGACTTGATTTGAACAAAGAGTGATGACGGTCAGTGTACCTTTTGTTCAATTTTTCAAAGAGAATCAAAAAAAAAAAAGAAGAAAAAAGGATTTGTCATTTCATTATTCATTTTTATGTGGGATTCAACAAATACAATACATCGTTTTCTACATTTTTTACTTTAACCTCACATCAAAAATTAAACTTTTGAAAACTGTCCTGCGGACTTATTTGATTTTTGTTTTCTAAGAAATGTGTCAAACTAGTAGTCTACAGCTATTGTACATATACACAACAATGGTGCAAATGGATTTTCTAAAGTAAGTGAGTGGCTCTGACCATCTGGTTGTCTGTTTATTACATGTAAACTTCCTCAAAGATCACCAGGTTGTTTTTATTGGCATGGTGGCATTTGAAACAATGTTATTGCTGTACCCATCCACAGACAAAGCATGGGTCATGCCAAACATGCTAAGCTTCTCATTCTGATCTAGGTGTTTATGACCCATAAAACTCAGCATGATAAGGGGTAGGATTTAGATTCCAAGCACCCTTAATAAATAAAAATTTGATTATTCTTTTTTTTTTTTTTTTTGTTAATCCTAACCTGTGAAGACTAGCTCATTAAGGACGATAATGGTGGTGCAAAAATCTATTAATTTAATATTTTTTTAAAAATCTTTAAAAAATATATGAGTAATAGATGGAAGGCCTACATATACAGTGAAGTAGGCTGTTGTAAATTAAGAATGCACTCAGTGCTCACTTGTCTAACGCAGAGCCATATATAGAGAGAGTTCTGACACTCTTTGAACTCGCCGACAGGCGGTCACGTGGTTCATGTAGCTCTCATTCGTTCCAAACTACGGCTATGGAAACCTTGTGGAGCTGCGCCCTCTGGCGGCGACGGAGCGCTACTGCCGGCAGCGTCAGACTGTAACCATGGTAACATCAAGTCCAGACTAGAGCCATATAAAGTGAGAGTTGCGACACTTCCATAGAGTTCCATTGTAAGAATGGAATGCGGAAGTCACGTGGGTCATGGAAGGGGCGATTTGTTCCATGGCTCTGGTTACAGTCTGACGCTGCCTGCAGTAGCTCTCCGTCGCCGCCAGAGGGCACAGCTCCACAAGGTTTCCATAGCCGTAGTTTGGAACGATTGACCGCCTGTCGGCGAGATCAAAGTGTGTCGGAACTCTCTATATATATGGCTCTGGTCCAGACTAGAGCCATGGAACGAATCGCCCCCTCCATGACCCACGTGACTTCCGCATTCCATTCTTACAATGGGACTCTATGGAAGTGTCGGAACTTTCTCTTTATATGGATCTGGTCTAACGGTGTCTAAGAATGAGTGATGTACTTGGCCTTTGCGTCAGGTTACCATGGTAATGGTAAACAGACCACAGCAGTCTATGAACATTAACAGGAAATAATACCCATACCATACTACTTAATTTATAAAGCACTTTAAACAGTAACAGTGCACATCAAAGTGCTGTACAGGGACAGACAGACCAAGCACACAGCAACAGATTACATAACAGGAAACCAAATTTAGAAACGAAAAACAATAGTGGATAACAACAACAGCAACAGGACCAACACAGTGTGATGCACACAGGCTACGCACATACCACACAGTGCCGAAAGCCAGGGAATAATATTGTGTTTTCAAGCGAGATTTAAAAACTGTGAGGGAGGGGGCTTGTCTGACAAGCAGAAGTAACTCGTTCCACAGTCTTGGGCCTGCGACAGAGAAGGCCCTGTTACCTCTGCGCTTGATACGGGTTCCTGGAACTGTGAGGAGCAACTGGTCTGCTGACCTGAGAGAACGTGGTGGGACATACGCTGGAGCAGATCAGTAAGATAGGAGGGGGCAGAGCTGTTTAGTGATTTATAGACATACAAGAGCATTTTGAACTGGATTCGAAGGTGAACCAGTAGCCAGTGCAGTGCCCCTCTCAAACCATCTGTGCTCTCTGTCCAAAACAGAGAACACAGATGGTTTGAGAGGGGTGTGAAGGAAGCTGTTTATGTAAAGAAATAAAGGCCTTCTGTTAACAGAGGAGGAGGTCTCAGATTCCAACTTTCAAAAACATATACAGTAATGCAGCTTTAGGTCTGATTCCCAGACGGTTCACACCTGATGGGAACCAAGGAGCCGTCTCTATGAATTAGACTAACAAAGACCTTAAGAAAGCCCTACTGTTAAGGTGTGATTTGTCAATTTACATATGCATGTGTGTGTCTTCTCTCAGCCTTTAAAACCTCACTCCCAAACTGCTCTTTGAATTGAGAAAGCTTTTCGGATGAAGAGCGAAACGTCTTCTGAAACAAATAAAGTCCAGTTGTTTCTGTATTGAACGCCTTTTTTTGATTTTGGCAATAGAGTGGTTCAGGAGTGGTCAAACATTATGTCAGCCTCGCTGATTAAAAGATCTTTTTCTGCCCCACTAGTGTGTGTTCCTCAGGGTTTAACATAGGGTCATCTTTTAATTCTCCTCTATTTGACCCCCCACACCACCCCCTCCCCCAGATCTACTTTCAGGATACATAGTATACAGTACATAGTTCCCACACACGTGACCAGTATTGCGCAATACCGGATTTTCCACCATTTGTATAGGCGGAAGATGGCGAACAAACAGACTAGAGCTACCAGAGCTAAGTATATTGATATTCTTGACCAAGGCGCAAGAGCTAGATATCTGCAAAAAAAAAAACCCACAGTGGTCGGAGTTGACTCTTATGAGTTGGAGAAAGAAATCATGTCAGACGAAGCAGACAAGTTGTCACTGAGAAGTTACTCTGATATCGTTAATTATTTAGTGAATATGAGGAGTTCCTACAATGGAGGAGCTTCGCAGCTTTAAATCAATGGATGCTTATAATCAGTGACAGATTTGTGAAGGACATCCAAATCTTCATGTTAATAACAGTTCTGGTGACTGGCAGAGTACGTGATTACAGCAGTAATATACACGTAGATGTCCCTCATAGCTACAGCAGCTAAGATAATCTTTGCTACAGTAAACATTGCTGTTATTTACTGCATGCCAAGCTGACGTAGCTTGTGCTACAGTAAATATCAGCGATTTTTAACGTAACAAAGATTAACTTAGCTAATGTAACTTGTGTCATAGTAAATATCAGCAATGTTTACTTTAGTAAACGCTACATCAGCTAAGCTAATCTTTGCTATGTTAAAGATTGTTGTAAATATCAACGATGTAGTACAAGCTACATCAGCTTACCTAATGTAGCTTGTACTACAGTAAAGATCGCTGATATTTCTCACATTACTACATTATTTATTTAGCCTATGACTACCTTTCATACTTAAATTAGTGTTAACAAAATAATTTATTTGTAATTATTTTATTTTATTTATGAATTTATTCATTTTAGAGTAAAATACAACAATCACATATATGATTTGTAATTATTGTTTAACGTTTTACAGTAAATGTCACTGAGATTATTTATTTTCCACTATGATCTGCCTTTGTTAATAAAGTTAGTGGTGAAAAGTTACAATTTGGTAACTCCTTTTAATCCAATGGTTAAATGTTGCTTTAAACCCTGAAAGCATTTTAATTGTTTTCATCCTTTGTGTTGTATTTCTGTGTAAGGTACTGAGAGTCCCAGGAGATGGATGAAACTCCACTTCGTCCAGAGATGGAAAAAACTCAATTTTGTCCAGAGATGGATGAAACTCCACTTCGTCCAGAGATGGATGAAACTCCATTTTGTCCAGAGATGGATGAAACGCCACTTTGTCCAGAGATGGATGAAACTCCACTTCGTCCAGCGATGGATGAAACTGCACTTTGTCCAGAGATGGATGAAACTCCACTTCATCCAGAAGTTGTGTGCAGTCATGCACCACAGCAACAAATGAGTGAAAATATCATTTCTATAAATGAATCTGCTTTTCAAGTACATTTGGTGTTGCTATGAAACATGCATTGCTAAATGTATGTGTGCTTACCTTTAGTTTGAATAAAACAGTTGCACCAAGTTTCACCTTCTTTATTTCAATAAAAAAATCGGTTTAATCTCTAATACAGAGAAATAGTTTCATTGTGATGTCACCTCTACTAGACATTATTGTACTGCACATAAATAAAACCTAGATGTAGTGATTGTTCTTTGGCAACTTACCAGTTAAGTGTTTTATTGACACGTACAAAACATAAAAACATGCATGTTGCTGTATGGTTCCTCCTCCAGGAGGAGACTGATAAAGTTTAGAGTAAAAGCTATACAGTAATTATAAATTCAAAACAGTTAAAAGTGAATACAATATGAGAACTGTGGATGATTTTATTATTTTAATGAAAATGATTTGGCTACAGAATAAATACCAGATCAAAAACACTCTTCAACAAGGAATGATGGAAACCAGTGCAGTTTCTAAATTTAAATTCAAGATCTTTTTATTGAATTTTTCATTTTTTCCCCCCAAAAAACAAAATCCCTAAACAGCAAAGATGGTAATGAAACATTTGCATGTAACCATTAGTGAAGACATTATCAAACTGAGTCAATCTGAATTCATTCATTCATTCATTCATTCAACCTTTATTTATACAGGCTAGCCTCGTTGAGTCACGGGGACTCATTTACAAGAGGGACCTGTCTCACTCACACCAAACAACCATCCACTCTCACACTCACACCTAGGGTCAATTTAGAGTCACCAATCAGCCTAACAAGCATGTTTTTTGGCATGTTTTTTTTTTTAATTGTAGCATGTACATTATAATCCACACCAAAGGAAAAAAATAAATAAAAAAATACCTACACAATCACTGCCAAAAGGAAAAGGGAAAAATAAATACATGTGGTCCACGACTTACGAGCAAGTTCCGTTATGCGAGGTGCTCGTAAGACGAAAACTCGTAAGTCAGGGACCACCTGTATATACCGCACGAGCCGCCACTGATACATGTACATCAGAGTCAGAGAGAGTCAGAGAGTCTTTATTGTCATTTGCACCGCATGTGGTACATGAGATGAAAACGAGATTATGTACACGAGGTCCCAGTTACATCCAACAACAAATGAAAGAGAAAAACAGTAATAACATCGAGAACTAACTAAGAAAAACATCAACTAGTAATACACTAAGCCTAATATAGTGGGAATAAACAGCAGCACGAACATGAGTTTGTATGAGCAGATGGTCACAGATGGTCACAGATGAACACAGCAACAAGAAAACATATCAGCATCACCATGATGTGATATTTTGCAGTGTTTATTTTAATTTTATTTTTATTTATTCATGAGTCTAACAGCCTCAGGGTAGAAGCTGTTCCTCAGTCTAGTGGTTCTACACTTGATGCTCCTCAACCTCCGTCCTGAGGGGAGTGGGGCAAAGAGTGAGTGTGCTGGATGAGTGAGGTCTTTCATGATACAGGTGGCTCTTTTCCTGCATCTAGAGGTGTAAATGTCTGTGATGGTGGGGAGACTGACTCCAACAGACTTCTGTGCAGCCTTCACCACTCTCTGCAGAGCTTTTCTTTCTTCAACTGTGCAGCCTCCATGCCACACGTTGATGCTGGAGCACAGGATGCTCTCCACTGCACACCTGTAGAACGAGGTGAGAACTGGGCTGCTCAGACCGGCTCGTCTCAGCCGTCTGAGGAAGTAGAGTCTCTGATGACCTTTCTTGATCAGGCTGGTGGTGTTGTTGCTCCAGCTGAGGTTATCATTCAGGTGTACACCCAGGTATTTGTAGCTGGAGACCACTTCCACTGCAGACCCACCTATTACCAGTGGGGCATGGGTGTGTTTGTTCCTTCTGAAGTCCACAATCATCTCCTTTGTCTTCTTCACATTCATGTGAAGATTATTCTCTTTGCACCAGCTCTCCAGATGTTCCACCTCCTGTCTGTAGCTGGACTCATCATTGTTTGTGATGCATCCCACCACCGCTGTATCATCTGCAAACTTAACAATATGACAGCCTGGAAGTGTGGCTGTACAATCATATGTGAGCAGAGTGAACAGAAGGGGGCTCAGCACACATCCCTGAGGAGAGCCAGTGCTGAGGGTTATGGTGGAGGAGGAGAAGTTGTGGATCTTCACGGACTGTGGTCTGTCTGTTAAGAAGTCTAGTACCCAGTTACAAATAGAGGGGCTTAGTCCAAGTGTAGATAGTTTGTCTATCAGAGTTTGGGGGATCATGGTGTTGAAGGCAGATGTGAAGTCCACAAAGAGCAGACGCACGTATGAGTCCTTCTGATCCAGGTGGGTGAGAGCAGTGTGGACCACGGAAGAAATGGCGTCCTCTGTTGATCGGTTCTCACGGTATGCGTATTGATGAGGGTCCTCATTGATGTTGACGGTTGCCTTGATGTGGGACATGACCAGTTTCTCAAAACATTTAGCGACTATCGGGGTGAGGGCCACCGGTCTATAGTCATTCAGACCAGTCACTGTGGAGCTCTTTGGGACTGGGATGATGGTCGCGGTCTTCAGGCAGGTGGGAACTGACTCCAGTGCAAGTGAGGTGGTGAAGATGTCAGCCAGCACCTCACAGAGCTGGTCCGCACATTCCTTCAGAACTTTCCCTGGGATGTTGTCTGGTCCGGTTGCTTTATGAGGATTAATCTTTCTGAGACTGCCTCTCACTTCTGCTGCGGACACCCTGAGATGCTCTTCATCTGGTGATGAGGTGAGTCTGGTGCTAGCTGGTCTGTTTGGATCATCAAAACGTGCATAAAACTTATTGAGGGCATCAGGCAGAGATGGGTCCCTGGGGCATTGTTTGTTTTTGCCTTTGTAGTCTGTTATGCATTTAATACCCTTCCACATGCTCCGTGGGTCTTGTGAGGTGAACTGTCCCTCGATCCTCTGTGCATACGTGGCCTTGGCCTTCTTAATGCCATCCTTCAGTTCATTCCTGCTCTTTCTCAGTTCCACTTTATCTCCTGACTTGAATGCAGTGTCTCTGGCTGCTAGCAAGGCGTGAACTTCTTTATTTAACCAGGGTTTCCGGTTCGGGTAGGATTTCACATATTTTTTTATGGATACATTTTCAGAGCATGTACTGATGTAACCCAGGACTGAGGAAGCGTACAATTCCATGTCCACTGAACTACCATCAGTGGCTGCTTCTCTGAAAACAGACCAGTTTGTCCTCTCAAAACAGTCTCTCAACATGGGGGAACTATCTTGAGGCCAGATTGTTATTTCTCTTTGTTCCGGCTTCCGGCGCCTGAGTGGAGGGAGTTCTCTTGGCGCCAGAATCAGAGAGTCGTGATCGGAAGATCCGAGCGCTGGGCGTGTC
The DNA here is from genome assembly GCA_038048925.1 of Garcialebias charrua. Taxonomy (NCBI): domain Eukaryota; kingdom Metazoa; phylum Chordata; class Actinopteri; order Cyprinodontiformes; family Rivulidae; genus Garcialebias; species Garcialebias charrua. The sequence continues at coordinate 17,647 of JBBPBX010036731.1, read as the reverse complement.
TTCGCTGTGTATGCCCCCTTTACATTTGTGAAGACTTGGTCGAGTGTTTTATCTCCTCTCGTGGCTGCGAAGACGTTCTTATTGAAGGCTGGGAGGGACACCTGGAGATCCACGTGATTGACGTCCCCGCAAACAATGAAAAGCCCCTCAGGATATTTACATTCCAGCGAGGTGAGTAAGTCGTGAATCTCTCTCTGGGCGTCGTTAGCATTAGCATCGGGTGCTATGTAAATAACGCTGATTACGATCACTGAATAGTCACGTGGCATATAATGCGGCCTACATCTTATTGTGATCAACTCCACGGCAGCTGAACAAGCTCTTTTTATCACAGCACAGTTCGTGCACCAATCTTTGTGTACGTAAATACAAACACCACCACCTCGCGTTTTCCCCGTAGTCTCGAAGCACCGGTCTGTTCTGAAGAAGAGCCGGTCGTCCAGCTCGTAAACAGAGTCTGGAGTCTCCTCAGAAATCCACGTTTCCGTAAGACAAAGCACGGAACATCTTCTCATCTCCTCCGACGTGGTCACCCTCAAACGAAGTAGATCCATCTTGTTGTCGAGTGAGCGAACGTTAGACAGGAAAAGAGCCGGCATCGGGGGTTTACCGGTTTTAGCGTCTTTCCGCATTCTCGTCATAATTCCTGCACGACAACCCCGCTTCTTTCCTCGTGAGCATCGCTTTCTTTTCTTTCCCCTGGAGTGCATCTGCTTCCAGAAGGACGTTTTTAGCAGGTCCAATCTTCCGAGTTCTGATTTGAGTTCGTTGCTGATTTCAGCTGTGCCCTGTGGTAAATCCGCTCCAATTCTTAACAGATCAGTTCGGCTGTAATTCACCCGCAAAACACGCGCAGAGTCAGGTACAAAAACACTTGTTACCAAGCACTTCGCCTATCCTAACACAGCTACATACTGTAATAAAAAAAAAAACATACATAAAAAATATTTTTTTACTTTGAGCTGCAGCTTGTCTCCGTCTGTTTGCATGTTAGCTATTGCATGTCCGAGCTACGCAGCTTCGTGCAGCTCCACGCGGTCCAGACTGTTTACAGGAAGGACAGTTGGCATGTTAACTCCATACATATAGAGCAAGAAAAAGAGTTTAATAACTTACTGGAAGTTGTTTCTCCCCGGTGTTCTTCCATCCAAACAAGCTTCCCGCGTTAGCTGTTGTTAGCCCCCGCCATTAGCTGAACTCGTTAGCATGTTAGCCCATCCAAAAGGGTGTCGGCGCTCGCCAATTCTCCGCGTTAGCTCGGTGTCCCCCGCCATCTTAGGCTGCCAGGTGGACATTGAGGCGAGCTCCTGGCCACAGATGGCCTTTCCGCAGCTTGTCGGCTCAGTGTCCCCGCCCGCGTTAGCTCTGGCATTAGCTGTGTGTTAGCCCATCCAAAAGGGTGTCGGCGCTCGCTGTTTCTCCACGTTAGCTTGGTGTCCCCCGACATCTTAGGCTGCCAGGTGGACATTGAGGCGAGCTCCTGGCCACAGATGGCCTCTCCGCGGCCTGTCGGCTCGGTGTCCCCGCCCGCTTTAGCTCCGGCATTAGTTGCGTGCTTGCCCAGCCCATGAGCTGGTGTTGTCGTCCGACGTGGTGGGAGCGATCGGCGGCTGCTGCTCCGGGTCTGAGATGTCCACAGAGTTCACCGAGCATTTCCAGCTAATTTATCCGTATGAGGCAACCTCTTATGGGAGAAACAGTCCTCCAACGCAGGCTGTCAGGCTGGAACTAGCCGACGGTAACTGCAAAATGGACATTCCATGCCAGGAGGCATCCTAACCAGATGCCCGAGCCACCTCAACTGGCTCCTCTCGATGTGGAGAAGCATTGGCTCTCCTCTGAGTCCCTCCCGGATGACTGAGCTTCTAACCCTATCTCTAATGCTACGTTCACACCGAACGCGTTTTGAGTGGCAAAAAAGTGCGAAATGCCTCAAGGTGCACGCACTGGTGTTCAGACCGGGACGAGAAGCAGCAGCTGCGGTGTGGGAGGAGCTAAAATCGGCTGGCAAAGCTTAAACTTGCTAAACGTGAAAAGTTTACAATTCAAAACTTACCCGATATCCCGACTTCCTCACTGACACTCTGCCAGGCAGTTTCTCCTCCATACTTGAACACGTATTTGCGGGTTGTTTCTGTGTCTCACAAACAATACGTCACACTTGCGCAACATCTGTCCCCTCGTTACCGCGTCACATAGCTGACTCTCCCACAGATTGGTTGTCAAGATGCGGTGAACGACGAAAGTTCAGATTGTTCAAGTCGAGCAACGGCGGCTGCCGCGGGCACCACATGCACGGAGAATGCTCTGCCGCCCCTTCCGCGCCGCTCAAAACGGACGTGACGCGACACACGACTCCTAGAGTTGCGTCCCCCATTGACTTCTAATTCTCCAGCTCCCCGAGCACTGACTACGGCTGCTCGTTGCACCACCTGGTGGTGGTTGGGTTAAAGGCAGAAGACCAATTTCGTCTGTCAAGTATGGGAAACATACACAGATGACAAATGTGACAAATTATTATTAATTATTATTAATTATTAAACCGGCCGCTCCTGCAGCTCAAAACGCGTTCGGTGTGAACGTACCATAAGGGAGAGTCCAGACACCCTGCGGAGAAAACTCATTTCAGCCGCTTGTATCCGAGATCTCGTTCTTTGGTCACAACCCAAAGCTCATGACCATAGATGAGGGTGGGAACGTAGATCGATCGGTAAATTGAGAGCTTTGCCTTTTGACTCAGCTCTCTCTTCACCACGACAGACCGGTACAGCGCCCGCTTCACTGCGGATGCTGCACCTATCCGCCTATCGATCTCACGCTCCAGTTTTCCCTCATTCGTGAACAAGACCCCAAGATACTTAAACTCCTCCACTTGGGGCAGGACCTCCTCCCCGACCCGGAGAGGGCATGCTACCCTTTTCCGGCTCAAGACCATGGCCTCGGATTTGGAGGAACTGATCCTCATCCCGGCCGCATCACACTCGGCTGCAAACCGCTCCAGTGAAAGCTGTAGATCACGACCTGATGAAGCCAATAGGACCACATCATCTGCAAAAAACAGAGAAGTGATTCTAAGGCCACCAAAACGGATCCTCTCAACACCTTGGCTGCGCCTAGAAATTCTGTCCATAAAAGTTATGAACAGAATCGGTGACAAAGGGCAACCTTGGCGGAGTCCAACTCTCACTGGAAACGAGCCTGACTTACTGCCGGCAATGCGGACCAAGCTCTGACACCGGTCGTACAGGGACCTAACAGCCCATATCAATGGGCCTGGTACCCCATACTCCCGGAGTACCCCCCACAGAACCCCCCGAGGGACGCGGTCGAATGCCCTTCTTTCCAAGTCCACAAAGCACATGTAAACTGGTTGGGCAAACTCCCACGTACCCTCCAGGACCCTGCTGAGGGTGTAGAGCTGGTCCAGTGTTCCACGACCAGGACGAAAACCACACTGCTCCTCCTGAATCCGAGGTTCGACTATCCGACGGACCCTCCTCTCCAGAACCCCTGAATAGACCTTACCAGGGAGGCTTAAGAGTGTGATCCCCCTATAGTTGGAACACACCCTACGGTCCCCCTTTTTGAATAGGGGAACCACCACCCCAGTCTGCCAATCCAAGGGAACTGTCCCCAATGTCCACGCAATATTGCAGAGTCGCATAAGCCAACACAACCCCACAACATCCAGAGCCCTAAGGAACTCTGGGCAAATCTCATCCATCCCTGGAGCCCTACCACCGCAGAGCTTTTTAACCACCTCGGTGACCTCAGCACCAGATCTGAGAGCCCGACCCAAAGTCCCCAGGCTCCGCTTCCTCAGTGGAAGACGTGCCAGTAGGATTGAGGAGGTCTTCGAAATATTCCGCCCACCGACTCACAACATCCCGATTTGAGGTCAACAGCACGCCACTCCCACTATAAATGGTGTTGGTCGCGTACCGCTTTCCCCCCTGAGACGCCGGATGGTGGACCAGAATCGCCTGGAAGCCGTATAGAAGTCATTCTCCATGGCCTCTCCAAACTCCTCCCACACCCGAGTTTTTGCCTCAGCAACCACCCAAGCCGCATGCCGTTTGGACTGCCGGTACCTATCAGCTGCTTCCGGGGTCCCACAGGCCAAAAAGGCCCAATAGGACTCCTTCTTCAGCCTGACAGCATCCCTCACTGCCGGTGTCCACCACCGTGTTCGAGGGTTGCTACCACGACAGGCGCCAACAACCTTGCGTCCACAGCTCCGATAAGCTGCCTCGACAATAGAGGCGCGGAACATGGCCCACTCGGACTCCATGTCTCACGCCTCTTTTGGAACGTGTTCAAAGCTCTCCCGGAGGTGGGAGTTAAAGCTCCGTCTTACGGGAGACTCTGCCAGACGTTCCTAGCAGACCCTCACAATACGTTTGGGTCTGCCAGGTCTGACTGGTATCCTCCCCTACCATCGGAGCAAACTCACCATCAGGTAGTGGTCAGTTGACAGCTCAGTTGACAGCTCCGTCCCTCTCTTCACCTGAGTGTCCAATATGAATATCAAATGATATAAAAAATTTGATACAGTACAGAACCTAAAATTATTGTTTTGAATAAATGTTCCATTTGTTTACATTGTTGTTTACTCTTTTCAGAGTGTCAGTTACAAAACTGAAACTAAATGTATGACCATTTTAATAGAAAAAATGTTTCTGAATCAAAAATCGTTTCTAAATCGAAAAATCAATTTTCAATCGAATCGTGACACCAAAAATCGGAATCGAATCAATTCTCCAGACACTGAGAGATTTGCACCCCTAGTCTGTAGTGATATCTATGGGCAGGCAGGTGAGGAGCGCAGCATAGGTAAACAGGCACGTCCGCCGGCCGCGGGGGAGTCCAGCGTTACGCTCATATTGATCCAAATAAGTGACTTCGGCGGCAGAAAAATAAAGATCCAGGAGTTATTAATGATCATACACCAGTAACGAGTTTATGTCCCAGATGAAAAACGACCAAAACACAAATAATCCGAACACCGTCAGCAGAGGTGGATTGCAAGCCATGTACATGGGCGCCATCTTACCTAAGTACTGATTAGTCTCTTTAGAATGATTTATTCAATTAGCTTTGTAGAGATCTAGTAGAGTGCTGTATGAATGGGTAAATGAGGCAGATTGTAGTGTAAAACACTTTTTGAGTATCTCGATAAGATATAAAGGCACTATATAAGTACAGTCCATTTCCATTTGCTGTTTATTTCTTTTTTATGTGTTGTTTTTATTTGTTTCCTTAGCTGTTTTTGATTTTCTACTACTGTTGGCATTTTTACATTTCACTCTGTTGTATTTGTACAATAGTGCATGTGAAGAATAAAGAAAATATGATTTTGAAAAAGTACAAACCGGATTCCAAAAAAGGTGGGACACTAAACAAATTGTGAATAAAAACTGAATGCAATGATGTGGAGATGGCAAATGTCAATATCTTATTCGTAATAGAACATAGATGACAGATCATAAGTTTAATCTGAGTAAATGTAACATTTTAAAGGAAGAATATGTTGATTCAAAATTTCACAGTGTCAACAAATTCCAAAAAAGTTGTAACAAGTAGCAATAAGTGGCTGGAAAAAGGAAACTGAGCATATAACGAACAGCTGGAAGACCAATTAACACTAATTAGGTCAATTGACAACATGATTGGGTATAAAAAGAGCTTCTCAGAGTGTCAGTGTCTCTCAGAAGCCAAGATGGTAAGAGGATCACCAATTCCACCATTGTTGCGCAGAAAGATAGTGCAGCAATACCAGAATGGTGTTACCAGCATAAAATAGCAAGACTTTTCAGTTATCATCTTCAACAGTTTATACCTTCATCAAAAGATTCAGAGAATCTGGAACAATCGCTATGCGTAAGGGTCAAGGCCGTAAAACTCTACTGGATGCTCGTGATCTCTGGGCCCTTAAACGTCACTGCACCTCAAACAGGAATGCCACTGTCAAGGAAATAACAGAATGGGCTCAGGAATGCTTCCAGAAAGCATTGTCAGTGAACACAATCCACCGTGCCATCCGCCGCTGCCAGCTGAAACTCTATAATGCAAAGAGGAAGCCATTCCTAAGCAAGCTCCACAAGCTCAGACGTTTGCACTGGGCCAGGGATCATTTAAAATGGAGTGTGGCAAAATGGAAGACTGTTCTGTGGTCAGATGAGTCACAATTTGAAGTTCTTTATGGAACACTGGGACGCCATGTCATCCAGACCAGAGAGGACAAGGATAGCCCAAGTTGTTATCAACGCTCCGTTCAGAAGCCTGCATCACTGATGGTATGGGGTTGCATGAGCGCTTGTGGCATGGGCAGCTTGCATGTCTGGAAAGGCACCATTAATGCAGAGAACTATGTTCAGGTTCTAGAACAACATATGCTCCCATCTAGACGTCATCTCTTTCAGGGAAGACCCTGCATTTTTCAACAAGATAATGCCAGACCACATTCTGCAGCAATCACAACATCATGGCTACGTAGGAGAAGGATCCGGGTACTGAAATGTCCAGCCTGCAGTCCAGATCTTTCACCTATAGAGAACATTTGGCGCATCATAAAGAGGAAGGTGCGACAAAGAAGGCCCAAGATGATTGAACAGTTAGAGGCCTGTATTAGACATGAATGGGAGAGCATTCCTATTTCTAAACTTGAGAAACTGGTCTCCTCTGTCCCCAGACGTCTGTTGAGTGTTGTAAGAAGAAGGGGGGATGCCACACAATGGTAAAAATGGACTTGTTCCAACTTTTTTTGGGATTTGCTGATGCCATGAAATTTGGAAACAACAGATTTTTCCCTTAAATGATACATTCTCTCTGTTTAAACTTTTGATCTGTGATTTGTGTTCTATTCTGAATAAAATATTAGATGTTGGCACCTCCACATCATTGAATTCAGTTTTTATTCACAATTTGTTTAGTGCCCCAACTTTTTTGGAATCCGGTTTGTAAAAGTAGCTGATAATTTCTTACTTTGCACTTCAAGCAGAGGCTGCCTTTGAAAAGGGGATGGGATATCTCAATGTCTTCAGTTCCACAACACAAACAAAAAGCTGCAGAAAAACAAAAACAAACAAACAAACAAATTCTTCTGGGTGGACGGAAGAATGGGAAGACAATATTCATGAACATGTATAATGTAGCAGGTAACTTAAAGACAGTGTAAAGTGAATTTCAATATTTTCTTCAATAAACATTATAAATGTCATAATTGTAATCTTGTAAATGAGTAAAAAGTCTCAAAATTGTAGCTCAATTAATTTTGGAGTTATAGAGCAAACTGTGTATAAAGATATTTCTGTTTCAGGATTTTTTAGGCGTGTTTTAAATGTGACCGCGTTTCGTCACGCGGTCTTCTTAAGTATAGCCCCACCCCCTGCAGCTCCAGCCGTATAAATTCGCCTCGGTGGAGCCGTTCACTCGCGAATCGCAGATAGCATCAGATAGCAATAGCATAGATATTTTGTTCATTGTTAGCTAGCTAATCAATTATGCCTCGTTCGTGCATCTTCCCTGGATGTCGCAATGGTCAGGGCACCCGTACAAATCATAACGTGTTTTTATACCGCGTGGTTTTATACTGAGTATCTGTAATGCCTGGATAGGTCAATGGAAAAAGCGTTCGCCTTCCGTCCCAAACCTTGTGGGTTCAATTCCTGCATGGTACAACTTTTTATTTTATTTTTAAAATTCATTCCAGATTAAAAACACACAAGAAAACTATTTACAAAAACAGCGTAACTCTTGGAAAAAGTAGCTGCTGTTACAGCCAGAACTCCGATAAAAACAGAGCAGGTTTAAGGCTGAGTTAGACTCGCGCTTTGGTCCGCAGGCTGGAGCGCGCGCATTGCGCGTGCACTGTGCCGTGCGGCGAAATGCGTTTACAGTGTCGCCTCTGTGTTTATGGTTGACGCACGGCGGCGCATGGCAAAGTGCTGTTCTTTTACGGACCAGCAGGAGGCAGTACCCTCTAAAACCTGTGCATATGTTGCAAGAAAGGTGTAGAAGAAGAAATCTACCATAGAAGAAGAACTGTTTGAAATCACACAACAAAAACAAATAGCTTTCCGCTCGCGTGCTGAACTGTTGTCTTTATTTGCGGCTTTAATGCATGGAGTCAGCGGAGGAGAAAGCGATCACGTGACTTTTGGCGAAAAAACAAAAGAAAAGTCCGACTCCAGATCAGGAATGAAGGAGAATTTAATACATTTTGTGTCACAAAACATTCCTCCATGCGTCGCGACTCCGTCTCCACGACCACAGCGGCGCAAACAGCTGCAGGCTCCGGCGTGAAGAGGGTGAAGGCTGTCGGTGAGGACCTGTCAATCAAATCGTAGCGCCCACCGCGCGCGCGCAGGGCTTGCGGAGTTTCAAAAATTCAGAGGTGCACGGCACGCGCTAATCCCCTGCGCGGGCCCAACGCGCAGGGGCAGGGACTGTGAAATTGCGTCACTTTTGGAGCGCGCACCCTCGCGCGCTACGCGTCAAGTATGAATCTAGCTTTACTGGCTCTGTTGCACCGATCTGCCTCTCCACACACAGCTCAGCTGCAGGCCGCAGTACTGCGCTGAAACCACGCCCACGCGCTGACACGCCCCTAGCGTTTCAGACCAAGGGAAAATTATGTTTTTTCATTATTTTTGAGACTTAATTTTATAAGGTAAAAAATGTTTTTAATCAGTCAGATTTATATGGGTGATTAATAACACATATTTATGCCGTATGACAAACTAAAACCACACATTGAAATTTACTTTACACGGTCTTTAAAGGTTTTGTGACATGATGCTAAAACATAGACATCTTTAGAAAGAGAAGCTACTCAGCTTTGATTTTTTGTACACAGATGCGTCGAATATTTAATATATAAAAGTATTTATTAATAAAATAGTTCTCTGCAGTGCGTCACAGTTTTCGGGTGGAGAAAAGAGGGGTCAAACGCCGACGCATTTTTATGACACAAAGGCTGGAACGCACCTTGTAAATAACAAATAGCAGTGTATATATAAACCGAGGAATTAAGCAATTTAAGTGAAGATTTGAGCGATTTATCTTCAGTTTGGGAAGCCAAAGTTAGTTCGAGTGATGAACAACAAACAGCTGGTTCTAATAAAGGTCTGCACCCATTATTTGAGCCTTACCGTTCAGAAGCGAGGGGGGCTCCGAGGGGGACAGCTTTGTTTTGTCCATTCTTGACGAAGTATTTAATCTTATATATATATAATATATATATATAATATATATACTATATTTATCTTATATATGCTATATAAATAAAATTGACTTGACTTGACTTTTGGGAAATTGAAAAGGCTCACTTGTTCACTGGCGATATTAGAACACCCAAATGTGACACAACGTACCGGCATTTTTCAAGTTATACAAAAAAAAAGGCGATCTTGAACACAATGACATTGCGTGCTAATAGCACCCGCAGACGGACCTTCATGTGCCTACGTCATAGACATCGCATGCGTATGTAACCAGATGTCGAGTGACGAAACACGGCACCAATTTTAAAATCACTTTTGAAACAAATGTTCATGGATTTATCATTTTGCTTGTAAAACCGAACATAGTTGAATGATACAACATATATATGTTGTGCCACTTTATGCATAGTTCCAAAATCATGTCACGCCACCTTTAACACCACATAAACATTTTGTATTTTGTGCAAATTTAAGGATATAAAGGTGTCACTGCGTAGACACTCACCTTCAATGTCCAGTTTTAGTTCCATGATCCTGTTGATGGTTGTCTCTGTAAAGGGTAAATTGTGTTAACATCATTTCAGTACCTTAAAGGTTCAGTCTGCAGTTTCTGTAGAACATCAGCACTTAGAAAAAATTTCAACAAGCAAAGCATTCTGATCCCTCCCCCTCAGAGCCATATATGGCTCTGCCCCCTTGTGGTCTGTTGAAATTCAAATTCAAGCTCTGTTTTTATTGGCTGATTCAAATTCAAGCTCGGTTTTTATTGGCTGGTTACAAACTTTGTTTTTATTGGCTGGAAAATGGCGGGTCACTTTTTCTTTTTAGAAATGCTTATTTACCACCTGGAGAAGCAAGGGGACAATATTTTTTTTTAGTTTTTTTCAGAGATTACCTCTCTAACATCAATCTAGTGAGAGAGTGAAGAAATATGTTAAAAATATATTGTTAGAAAAGTTACATATAGCAGCTTTAATATATTTGTTGTAAACATTTAAAATAATCATTTTAAAAACATCATGGAAAGAGTAAATGAAAAAGAACACAACCCAACACATATGACCAACATTGAAACCATTTATTCTTTGGAGTTTAGATTTGGGGAGCATGAAGAACTATCTCTGGATACAGAGATTTGCAGGCAGGTTGAGGACTAAAACAGGGCTGTTTAGATTTGTAGTGAATTTGTCACATTTTATGCCATAGTTCCTGCTCTCATGCTTCATCTCTCAGCTCCTGTCAGTGTCCACGTCTGCTCCTGTCAACTTACACCACGCCCACTCTGCCCCGTCACTGCAATAAGCCTTCATGCTGTTCACCTGCTTTTCCCAGTATTTAAGATCCACGTTCACAACCACTCAGTACAAGATTATTGAAAACCTTCGTGTTAGAAGATATCAAGTCCACAGTTCTGTTTGTCTGCCTGGTTTTGACCTCATGCCATTTTCACGGATTCCTCGCCTTGCTTCCTCGTCTGTTGAAACCCGCCCATCTCTCTGGATCTACCTTTCTCGGTGCTGCACCTCTGCCTCTACGTCTTCAATGCCAGTGATGTCATCATCTCAAACTCCCTCAAAGAGCCCCTCCCTCACCTGTCAGTGAAGGTTGGTGCCTGTCTGAATATTTGTCTGATCATTGTCAGTGAGGATCAGTTTATTAATGCTTCTATCTCTTCAGATTGGCCTGGCCCAGTGACTTCGACCTCCACCAGCAGCTGCTGCTCACCTGTGAGCCGGGAAGCGCTGTGGAGGAGCTGCTCGAAAGATTGGCGTCTTCATCAGTTCTTTTGATCTTCCATCTTCCATCTGCACTTACCTGGATTAATTGGAGTCGTACCAGACCACCAGTTCGGAGATGGTCAGCTGAAGGATCTATTCTGGCTCATGCTGTTGGTCTTGTCTGATTTTTTCTAGGGATGCACAGATCCACTTTTTTTTTTTTTTACTTCCGATCCCGATACCTAAATCTGGATATCAACTAATACTGATACTGTTCTGATATCATCATCATCATTTTTGATTTTATGAGGCTGTAATAATCTCCTCTCAAGTACAATTTGTACAAATATCTGCATGCATGTCCAAAAAGGCAACTTCAGGTAAGTGTTATTAATGTTGGATACGTATTAAAGTTAGAATTAAATCCTGCTAACACAAAACAAGTTTGTTTTTTATTCTTAGCTTTAAAGTGGATATTAAAGTGATTAAATGGCTTTAAACATCTGCTAAGTTCATGGCATAAACCAGGTAGTCCTCGATTTACGACGGAGATCCGTTCCTGCGCCGTGTCATAAAGCGAATTTCGGCGTAAGTCAGAACATACATAAATACTTCACCTTATAGGTATAGTACTGTATTTTACCAAGCACTTAGCCTATCCTAACACAGTACCCTACATAATTATCAAAAAGCACATAATGAAGTGAGAGCCATAATGAAGTGAAAAAAAAGTTTATTTCCTACTCTGGAATGCTGGTGAAGCAATTTCCTCCATTCCAGCTACTTTTCCACAGCTACTGCCTGTCCAGATTGGTCCAACAAGTTTTGTTTTGTTTTTTGAATGTCCACAGGACCAGACTTAGCTTTATAGAGAGTACAGGGCAGCGGTAGCCTCCACAGCTAGCAAAACCGGAAACTGCGTAAATCGGCTACAAAATAATAAAAAAAATATATATATATTTTTTAAATGGGAGGTACGTCGTAACCGCGAAACGTTGAAACTCGAGGTCGTCGTAAGTCGAGGACTACCTGTATTTGATAAATACATTATTTTATAATGTAGATTTTTATATATATATATATATACATATGTATACCGTAAACACCGGTGTATAATACGCACTTTTATTGCTCATTTGAATGTCCTGCGTATTGTACACAGAAGCGTATTATCTACAGATTTTTTTCCCATATTTTTAGACCCATTTTTGGCTCTGATTCGCTTTTTCATTTTGGCCTAAAAATGGTGCAGTACCAGTTTTGGCCGCTATGGGCGCTAATGCACCCTGTAGTCTGTTTACCTGCAGACTGTACCTGGAGGCGTATCCTGGCGCCATCTAGTGGCCATAAAAAAGACTGTCACGGCAGCGCGTATTATACACCGAAGCGTATTATCTACCGATTTTTCTGATTTATTTCCAAATATTGGCCAAAGCGTATTATACACCGGAGCGTATTATACACCGGTGTTTACGGTATATATATATATATATATATATATATATATATATATATATATATATATATATATATATATATATATATATATATATATATATATATATATATATATATATATATATATATATATATATATATATATATATATATATATATATATATATATATATATATATATATATATATATATATATATATATTATATATATATATATATATATATATATATATATATATATATATATATATATATATATATATATATATATATA
>JBBPBX010036730.1:2503-31324 GCA_038048925.1 Garcialebias charrua | reverse complement strand
CCAACCTCTTATTTTTTTATTTAATTTTGAACTCATTGGTTTGGAAGGAAGCTCAAGCTGACATATTTTTATTTTATTTTTTAAATAATTTCTGCCTCTGACTCCAATCATTTATGATGTTCAAAAAAGCTTTCAGTGTGTAACTTTTATAAATTTGGTATAGTATGTAGCATTTTTATTTGTTTCCATTCATTCACCGATTTATTGTACCGGTTTTTATATTTTCTGTCCTGTTAAGCACCTTGGTCAATGCAAGGCATTGTAGGAAGGTGCTATACAAATAAAGTTTATTGTTTATTATTTAATGATTTATTTTTAAGCCACAAAATGAAAAAGCTGTGAATTTGTGCTTGTTAATTTCTGTGCACATGTCATGTGCATGCATGAAAACCTTGATTTTCTTTGGAAAGAAATAAAGAAGAAATAAAAAAACATTTCCAGACACTATTTTACTGTATTACTGAAAAAACACATCTACTCAAAAATTGTGGTGGCCATGAGTAAATAAACACAATGTGATTAAACAAATATATAAAAATATAAAAAGTATATACACAACAAAATGCCTATAAAACATAAGCTGGTGAAAATTCTCAGTCGTCCAGGACATGATAAAATCAAAAAAGGCGTTCAATACAAGATCAACTGGACTTTATTTGTTGCAGAAAACGTTCAGAATGGCAGCTGTGAGACTGAAGTTTTATGCGTTTTATTAGTATAAAACTTCTTCTCAGTCTCACAGCTGCCATTCTGGATTGAAAAAGCCTTTTGGATAAAGGGTGAAACGTTTTCTGCAACAAATAAAGTCCAGTTGATCTTGTATTGAACGCCTTTTTTGATTATAAAACATGAGAAATAGAAAAAAAAATGTTTTTAGTCACTTAGTGTAACAGTTTTATTCCCTGCCCTTCCTCAACTTCAGGCTACTCTGACTGTTCTTCTGTGCTCATCTCCTCCATGTGATGCTGGTTGCCTCTCATAAAAATCAACACTTCAAAATTGGTGTCAGACAAGCTGGCTCTCTTGGCCCTCAAAATGTCCTTTCCCATCGAGAACAGGCGTTCAACTGCTGCACTGGAGGGGATGGGTGTGTTATATTTGGTGAACAGATCGATGAGTACCTGCTCACCCAAAAAGGCAGCATCGGTCAACACCACGTTTAAATCTCAAATACACGGGTGTGTCGCCACGGCATTTATACATGATGAAAGTAACCCAAATACATAAAACTAACGACTCGCCGTCGAATGGTCGACACAAAACGCACAATAAAATCCTTCGGCCACGTTAATTTGGCTTGAAACAGCTGGGTTTTCTAAGGATTTCCATTAGTAACCCACAACCAACCGGCAGACACAGTTAGCGTCTATAGGTACTCAACAGATTTAATGAAAAGTAATAAAAATACATGAAAATAACGACTCACCGTCGCGTGGTATACACAGAACACAAAATAGAATCCTCCGGCCGCGTTAATTTGGCTTGAAACAGCTGGGTTTTCTAAGGATTTGTCCAAGTACCCAGCACAAACAGCTAGCCACGGAATTAGCCTCTGAGTTCACCTCTAACCCGGAAGCTGTCGAGATGGAATAGTCCATTTTTAGTAGGGGGATAATGAAATCAACCGTTTTTTAAATTGCTTATTTAATGATTGTTTTCATCGTAACTATAATTATTTTTATGTTAAATGTAGATTAACAAGCAGGATCAATGTTAGGAATTAGGTGACTGGCCGGGGCGCGGCGGGGCCGGGGCCTCATGCTGATGGGATCCCCAGGCATTTACCTACATGGTAGATCCCCCCCTCTGCTCCCTCCCCCCTCCAACCCTCCCTCCCCCCTCCAACCCTTCCTCCTCTCTGCTGTTTACGGTGGGGAAAAAGGTAAAACAAGCAGCATTATGAGCTTGTAAATAAGTTTATTGGTTTTTACTGATAGATAATTAGTTATTAGCGGTACTGCATTTTAAATAAAAATAGCAGAAATCCGCTTATGAATTATAAAAGTTAGTCAATTCACAAAAACGCTGACAAAAAGTTTAGGTCCACTGTAAGCGGAATAGCGATTTAGCGCTCCCTAGCGTTCATTCGCCCACCTTTGGGTGTGACTATATTAGTGGATGAACGGTCCAGTTGGGGATTAAGCCAGCAGTTGAAGTCGCCTCCCAGTATAAGTCTATAAGAGGACATATCGGGAAGTAGTTGAAAGATGCGTTTAAAAAAGTTTTCATTGTCACAATTGGGGGCATAAATATTGACCAAAGCTACCGGAGTGTTGTGGATGGTGCCCGTGATGATGACATATCTGCCACAGGGGTCGGAAATAGTTTGAGAGTGTACATAAGGGATTGATTTATTTATAAGAATGGCTACGCCTCTAGATTTAGTGTTGAAGGAGGAATGGAATACCTGGCCAGACCAGCTACGTTTAATTTTCAGGTGATCTCTATTCCTAAGGTGCGTCTCCTGTAGGAATGCTATGTGTGTCCCCAAACGTCGCACATGATGTAACACCTTACTGCGCTTCTGAGGATTATTGAGCCCCCTGCAATTAAAGCTAGTAAAACAAATCTCTTGTCCTACCGTTGCAGCAGAAGTTGAATGAGACTCAGCCATAGGTCAGCACGGAGCAGGAAGAAGAGAGGAAAAGACAGGACTGCCTTCGGACGCCTGAAAAGGGGAGGGGAGGGAGAAAAAAAAAAAAAAAAAAAAAAAAATAATAACAAATTTAAACAATGTACCCATCCATACAAACCAAAGATCCCCCCAACCCAGCCCCATCGCCAAGGCATCCCCCCACTCGGGATATACGAGGCCCCGCCACCCACAGCCCACCCATTCCCACCCCCCTCGCAGAGGCATCCCCCCAAACGGGACGCGCGAGAACCCACAAAAAACATCAAAAGAGAAACTACCAGCACACAGTCCAGTAAGGACTGAAAGGAGGAGTAGCGAGAGCAGTGTTAGCCACCAACGCCCTCTCCTGGAACATAATGTAGATAACAGTGTGTAAAATTCAAAAGCACCCCAAGACCTGGGGAAACCTGACAACTTTTGGAGTCATAAAACCAAAGTCCTGTTTAATATGCCGTGAGAAAAAACTAAAATACAAGCAGACCCATAAAAGTCTGCTAGAATAATATCAAAAACATAAGTAAGAGAGAATTAGCAGATTAACTATCTGTTAATGAAAAAATTAAGGAGGAAGAAGAAAAAAAAAATACAATGAAGTAATTAATAAATAAAATAAACCATTGGGAAACCTGACAAATTTTTGGAGTCATAAAACCAGAGTCCTATTTTATATGTCATGAGAAGAAACTAAAATACAAGCAGGCCCATAAAAATCCGCTAGAATAATATCAACAACATAAGTAAGAAATAGCAACTAAACTGTCTGTTTATGAGAAGAAAAGAAAATTAAGAAAAAAGTAATAATAGTAATAATAACAATAATAATAATAATAATAATTAAACATAAATAATAATAATAATAATAAATGATATTAAGAAAAGCTGGGGAAACCTGACAAATTTGGAGTCGTAAAAAGAGACCTAAGTTAGAGATGGCAAATTAACTGTCTGTTTGTGAGAAATAAATAAAAAAAATTAAGCATAAATAGAAGAAATATAAATTTAAAAAAAGGAGGAATGATAAGTGTCTGAGATGGAAATAAATTGTGTCCACATTGTGCATGCGTAACACGAAGGCACCATTACAGAATCAGAGCACTTTAGACTGTAATTTCAACGTCCAGAGTCGTGTACTGTAAACAGTAACATAATCTATCATGCTTGTCTTCGGCACTGGGCCCAGAGAACTCAAGTCACAAGAGTCACAATGTGATCGGATAATCACACCATAGCTATACGTCCGGAGCTACACCATGGCTGGGTCGACCACATTTTTAAGGTTCTTTTTGACAAAGTCTGCAGCCAACACTGGATCCTCGAATTTGTGAACCTGGCCACCTGGGAGTGTAATTTGCAGTATAGCAGGATAGAGAAGACCAAATTTGACTCCAGGGCAGGAGTGCAGCTCCTTCTTCACCGCCATGAACGTCGAGCGCTTTTTAGCCACCGCGGGCGGGTAGTCCGGGAAGATGAAAACACGTTTCCCCTCAAAGAGCAAAGGCGACGACTCCCGGGCCCTTCGCAGAATCTCATTTCGCTCCTGGTACAGGGCAATTCGAACTATGAGCGGGCGCGGTAGGCCCCCCTCCGCCCTCCCGGTCCGCATGGCGCGCTGGGCCCGGTCGACAGCGGGTTCGGCCTCCAGGCCGAGCAGGTCCCGAAGCAGCGTCGACACAAACTTCGTAGGATGTTGGCTCTCGGAGCCCTCCGGAACCCCCACGAGGCGAATGTTATTTATTCTGAAACGACCCTCCCAGTCCTCACATTTTTTAGACAGCGTGTTCACCGTTGTATTTAGCGAGGTGATACGGGTCTCAATGGCGGTTAGCTTCCCGTCATGCTCATTAGCTGCCCGCTCCAAGTTAGCGATATTAGCTTCAGCCGAGGCCAGCTTAGTCCCAAACTCCGTCATAACAGCCGCAACCTCCTTCTTAATCATAGCCGAAATCATAATCTCAAACCTGTCGATGAGTTCATTGCGTAGGTTGTCGACCATTTCCTGAATCTTGGCTAGCAGCGTGCTATCACTAGCATCAGGCCCCACCGCAGCCACGAGCCCGGCTCCGCCACGAGTCGTTTTGTCGTGTTTCCCCATGTATATCTCCGGCAATCACACTTTGGGCATCGGGTATGCGTATTCCTTCAATAAAAGTTCAGTTTACTCCAGAGGAAGGATATTAGGAGGTGCAAAAGAATATATTACACATATGTTCCGGAGGAGCCGAAGCAACGCACGTCTTACGCCATTAGCGCTCCACAGCGCCCCCCCTTCTCTCTCATGTTTTAGCAAGGGCTTAAAATCTGAGGTAATTCGCTGATTAGCTTATAAGTTTTGCCACGTTTAGCTCCGTTGTTTTTAGCATGAGCGGTGACGTCACCTAAAGCTCGAGATTCAGTTGTCATCCGATTGGTTGCCCTGTATGTCAATCAAGTGACGGGATGTTTGATAGGCTGACAATTTTTTTAATGTCACGCTGCGATACCAGTACTGCCTCTGCGATCAACCAGTAGATCGCCATCGACGTAATGAGCACCCCTGCCCTCAGGTTTCCTCTTCTACACAGAATGTAGTCAACCTGCGTGCTCCTTCCTCCACTCTTATAAGCTGCAGCTTATATCACTAAAGACATTGTCCTTAGCGGCTAACAAGACGGCTAACTCTTTAGCCGTCTTGTTCCTCAGCTGAGACTGGGACCGTGTCTTTAGCGATATGATAAGCTGCTGATTTATGTTGCGGCGCCACCTCTCTCTGTTTCTCTCGTAAGGCACAGCACGCCTAAATGAGTTTTAGGCGTGGGTTGTTTCAGGGAAGGAGGCTGAAGTCTGTCAGAGCTGCAGCCACAGTTCACACACACTTACTAACGTTGTGAAGGTGGAGCAGCTGAAGAGGATTATTATTTAATACATGTAAATAAATGTCAAAAAAATAAACTATTTAATATGTAAATAGTTTATTTTTTAGATGTTTATTTTGTGCAGTTACAGCTGTTTACTACATGTGCCTGTGTGACAGTTGCGCTTTGATGCAGACATACATTTTTAGCATAAGAACAACTTGTACTTGTATATGTAAATAAATGTCTAAAAAACCCAAACTTTATATTTTTAGATGTTTAGTTTGTAGAGTTACAGCAGTTTGTTAATAAATGTGCCTGTGTGACAACTGGGTCAAAGCCTTGACTCAGAAATATTTTTTTGTTATTACTTTATGGAAAGAAAAAATATTGAGATGTATATCATATATCGCGATTTATCTTAAAATATCGATATATTAATTTTGGTCCATATCGCCCAGCCTTAGTCAACAGCACTGGTGGTCGTTGTTAACCCGGGCCTTGTGTTTGTTTTACATCAGATGCCCTCCCTGGCACAACCCTATACCCGGTCTTGAGACCGGCACAAGAGATGCTGTAATTTCCGGCCTTTAAGTTGCTTTTGTCCAATATGTCCAATAAATTGGAAAAATCCATAAACGTGTCGCACCTCCGTATACGTTGCATCTATTATGCATCACCGCTGACGTGTCGCGTTACGCGTCACCGCTGACAACCCGGAAATGTGGGCCGGTGTTTTGCCCTGCTGCAAATGGCTGCCACAGGAGCGAGCGAGCACGGAAGGACTTTAACAAGATTAACACGATAAAAACAATTATTTGTTTGCAGAAAATTCTAGCAAAGATGTGTCTTAGCTTAACCTTTCCTTAATAACTGCACATAATTGTCAAATCAGCTGGATTTAAAAAGTAGTTTCGCTACGTGCACCCGCACCGGTGGGACCGATGCATTTCTTTAAAATTTAGCAAGATAAACACTTAAAAAATATATTTGTTAGCTGACATTATAGCAAAAGTGTTTCTGAGCTTAACCTTTCCTTAATAAATTCACGTAATGGTCAAATCAGCTGGATTTAAATTGTTTCGCTTTGACGTCTTCCAAACGGTCGCGCGCACTGCGAAAATAAATTATAAATAAATCGAATTTTCGCTCAAACATCTCCTAAAGCTAATCAGTTGTAAATGTCCATCCAGTGAGTACTTTCTGTAAGTTTCATCAAAATCTGCCGTGTGGTTCATTAGCTATTTTGCTAACTAGGTAACAGTGGTTCAGAGCTCCAGAGAGCAGGAGGCCGTGCTGCGACAGAGTGAGTCCGAGCAGAGGAGGCTGCTGTCGGACACATGAGCTGGGAACGGTCGGTGGACCCTAGCGGCCAAAAGTAGTACTGCTCCATTTTTTTTCATCAGAATGAATGGAAACTGTCATATCTAAGCCAAAAATTGGTCTAATAAATATGGGGGGAAAATCCATAAATATGTCGCTTCGCCCCATAAGTCGCAGGACATGAAAATTAGTTTTTAAAAAACTGCAACTTATAGGCCGGAAATTACGGTACTCTGGCTTTGTTCCCTAGTGGCTGGTTTAAATTGTATTGGATGCACATCTACAAATGATTAATTTTTGGAGTCAAACAATTCAAAATGGACCACAGCTCAGTTCATTCAACCTTTATGAATATAGGTTAGTCTCATTGAGTCACGAGGACTCATTTTCAAGAGAGCCCTGTTTTAGACAAAACCACAGATAAGGTGCAGAAGCAAACACAAAACTGGCTGCAACTTGATCTCTTTTAAAGTTTTTTTTTCCTTTGGGCTGCTCCCTTCTTCAGGGGTCGCCACAGCGAACAAGTTGTCCTTCTTGACACAACCACAGACAACCGAGCTACCACAGCCCTCTGTGTGGAGCAGAGAGCTGACATCTAACACCCGAGGGAGCAGATGGTGGGTTAAGGACTTTGCTTAAGTGCCCAGAGTGGGGCAAATGAGGGTGGAGACGGGTGCTTCACCTTTTCCACCCACATTATTTTTAATGTTGATGGTCCCATGGGTCGAACCAGCTAAACATTCCCCTATTGTCTCTTTGTCTATTTTAAAGATATCGTGCTAAAATTTGGTGTGGCAGTAGCCGAGAGTAAATCCCAACACACACTCATTCTCAACATAACACATCCTTGACTTGTTTGTTCGATAGCAACATATCAGATGAATCAGAGAGCCGACTTCAGTGAGACTGTCTGCAAACAATCACTAGATGTTAATTCAATTCGGTTGTGAATTTCTGAAAGTTTCAATTAAATCCATCCAGCGGATCATGAGATATTTTGCTAACAGACAGACAGGGTTGACACCAATAGTTAATGTCAAAGTTTTAGGCCAATATATTGCACAATGTGTAGTACTCTGCTGTATAAGATGCTCAGCTACTACCACATCAAATTTTACCTCCACGTTTGTAAACTTGTTAGCGTTAGAGACACCTTGGGGTTTTGTTAAAGTGTCACTGACATGATTTTCTTTTTTACAGTACTATTCATAAAATTACTCAAAATATATATATTTTATCATTTAAATATGTTCGTTTTTGCAAACAAAATGATAAATCAATTTAATATTGCTTTAAAAGTGATTTTAAACTTCACGCCGTGTTTCATGGGAAATCCGATTACACGCGAATGCACCATCTGTGATGTAGTGTGGGGCAGAGGGCTCTGGTGTCTTTAATAGCGGACAATTTAAAACACGACAAATTTATCAATCTATGTGAAGATTTGAGCTATTTGTCTTCAGTTTGGGAAGCAGAAAATAGTTTGGGTGATGGAACAAGAAACAACAGGATCTAATTTAGGTCTGATGCTGTATCAGACTGACCTTCATGTCGAGCTGCTCACACACGCGCACTGACAAGCCCAGAGCTCTGCCAGGTATTACGTCACAGATGGTGCATTCGCGTGTAATCGGATTTCCCATGAATAAACACGGCTTGAAGTTTAAAATCACTTTAAAAGCAAAATTAAATTGATTTATCATTTTGTATGCAAAAACGAACATATTTAAATGATAAAATATATATTTTGAGCAATTTTATGAATAGTAAACAAATCATGTCAGTCACAGTTTAAGGTTGCTTAGTGGTGGCGGCCATATTGAATGGGACCAAGTCCAGTTTTTGTATTAGTAGATGTACATCCAGGGATTACTGATGGGCTAGGTAGGGCAGCTAACTGGGGACCAGAAAGACAGTTGGACTCCCAGCCATGCCCACGTCATAATGTCTCTGAGCAAGACTCCTAATCCCTAATTGCTCCCCAGGTGCTTAGCTGCCCACTGCTCCACCTGTGTGTATCTCAGGTGTGATGGGTTAAATGCAGAGAACTATTGTTGTCATCGTATGGAAACATACCGTGTTTTTCAGACTATAAGGCGCAACATTAATGAACGGGTTTGTTTCCATACATAAACTGTGTCAGACTATAAGGCGCATTAAGCAAAACAAAACATATAAGTCCAACTTTATTCAACTCATTCACAGTAACCACATAAAATCGAGGTCAGTAAGCACAACCAGAATTAATACATAAGGCGTACCTGATTATAAGGCTCACTGTCGATTTTTGAGAAAAATGAGATGTGCAGCTCATAGTCCGAAAAATACGGTACAATGATAACAACACATAGTACTTGTACAGTACTTGCTTTCTGGGAGTTTAATTCAAATCGTCCTCTGCTCATTAAATATTTTGCTAAAGCTAACACACAGACGCATGCAAAACAATCACGGTTCTGCCTTTGGTGGCAGGCAATAAGAATTCAATGAATATTTTTAAATATGTAAAAGTTTTGACCCATTAACTGAGCGGTCTGCCTAAACTGCGATGTCAACAGTAGCCGTCTCGCAACAGCAACAGGGTCTGGAACAAAGAGAAGCATGCTCTCCTTTGTGTTTCCTGCATGTGTGAGTGTGCATGTGTTTCAGCTATGTTGACTCCACTCCTTTGTTTCAAGTACAATAGCTTCAGAGGATTTACTGTAAGTCATATTACAGACCAGCAGAGGGAGATGCGGCATGGCAACCGTTGTCAGTCAGAGGATGGAGGTGGCTTACTTCAAATAAAATACTCATTTGTGAAGAACAACACAAGCTACAGCAGAAATAATGCATTACTTTTACAGTTGAACTGAAATGTATTCTTGTTTAATTCAATTACATGAATTTGTTTGTGTTAAAAATAGTTCCAGTGTCCCTCCAGCGTGAATGCACCCACCCACACATCTGATGGTGCTTCAACGAAAGAAATGTGGAAGCAGATTTGTGTCACTCAAGCCAAACAGCAGATGCTGATTTTACTTGTGCAAACATTTAACTGTTTTTGTTTGTTTGTTTGTTTGATTGTTTCATATTTCAGCTAAAAGATAAATCATTAAAGCATCCAATTTACAGAAACTATGTCGTATAGGCCTATTCCTAAAGAGTATTGGGAAGACGTATTTTTTTAATCGAGCAAACTAACTACTACGGTATGCTGCAACAAGAAAAAAGCCTATTAAAAGTTTATGTTGTTGCCCACCATTAAAACATGAAAGAATAACTTTTTTACTTGAAAACTGTAGGGCCATGTCTGTTAGTAGAGGTGCATAACTTTGCTGTGATAATAAAATGTTCATAATTTAATGTTAGGCAATAGGTAAGTAGGTGCACCTCAAAAAAAAATTCTCTTGTCAGCTTGAAATACCGTAATTTCCGGACTACTGAGCGCACTTGAATATAAGCCGCACTAACAAAATTTTAAAAATTATGATTTGTACATACCGTATTTTACGGACTATAGGTCGCAGTTTTTTGCCTAATTTGCATGCCCTGCGACTTGTAGAGAGGTGAGACTTGTTTATGGATTTTTTCCCATATCTTTAGACCAATTTTTGGCTCAGATATGACCGTTGGCATTTTGGCATAAAATGGTGCAGTAGTACCACTTTTGTCCGCTAGGGTACACGACCGTTCCCACCTCATGTGTCCGACGGCAGCCTCCTTTGGTCGGACTGACTCTGTCGCTGCCCAGTCTCCTGCTCTGGAGGTATGAACTACTGTTAGCTGTTTTTTAGCAAGATAAGAAACACAGGACAGATTTTTATCAAACTTACAGAAAGTAATCACTGTATAGACATTTACAACTGACTAGCTTTATGAGATGTTTGAGATAAAATTTGATGTTTTATAGACGTAAACGTGTCGCGGCTAGCCTTGTTTTATTTCCGTGTATATTTGAGCAAATAGCTCATAAACCACTCGGCGGATTTTCTTTCAGCTTACAGAAAAAAATTACTTGGTGGTCATTTACAAACTGTTACGCCAAAATTACACTACATGCGGTCCGCTCCGCTCCGCAGGTCGCAGCTGAGCGTCTCAAACTCCAGTTTCCACTACCTCCGCTCAGCTCAGGTCCGCCTGCATGCGCCGCTCCTAGACGCATGCGCGGGATTTGCGGGATCGCGCGATAAATCAAGTGATAAATAAGTAAGTCAGAACAAAACAATTCATTCGGTGGAAGAAGGAGAACAACAGTAGAGACTGCTGCCTTGATCTTCTCTCGTAAATGAGCGACAGGACATGGTTTGAGCAACAGGAAGTGATGTATTACATTTCAGAATAAAATACTTTATTTATTTATTTATTTCTTGTATTGCGTTTGTAGGCGTAGTCATAAATGATAGTTTGACAGCATTTTTGTACAAATAAATCCGTATAGAGCTAGGATTAGTCCGCCCGTGGTGATTTTATTTTGTAAATACGGAAGTTGTGCTCGTTCCTTTTCCTGTTGGTGCCTCCGCACAGCTCCGGCGTCCGGCAGAAATAGAAAAATTTCTAATTTTGACGGACTGCCGTCCGCTCTCCGCAGCTCGCTGCCGCCGTGCGGAGCCAGTGTAAATTCTGTCATTGATTATAATGGGTGCGTATTTGCTGCGGAGGTCGGACCGGAGCGGGGCGGAGCCGTGACGCGTGTGGTGTAATTTTGGCGTTAGCTGTTGGAGTTGTTTGAGCTAAAATTCGATTTATTTATAATTTATTTTCGCAGCGAGTGCGACCGTTTGGAAGACGTCAAAGCGAAACAATTTAAATCCAGCTGATTTGACCATTTCGTGAATTCATTAAGGAACGGTTAAGCTAAGACACATCTCTGCTATAATTTTTATCAAACAAATAATTGTTTTTACCGTGTTAATCTTCTTAAAGCCTTGCTGTGCGCTCCTGTGGCAGACATTTGCAGCAGAGCTAAACACTCTGACCACATTTCCGGGTTGTCTCAGCAGTGACGCGTCACGTCAGCGGTGACGTAGGTGCAACCTAACTGAAGGTGAGAACCTGTTTATGGATTTTTCCAATTTATTGCCAAAAATTGGACAAAGCGACCTATAGAAGGGTGCGACCTATCAGGCGGAAAATATGGTATATAGGCTGCACTTGTATATAAGCCTCATGTGTGATATTTACACAATGATTTAAAAAAAAAACTTTTAATTAAATACCTACCAGTAACATACACAAATATGTACAGTATTTTTTTCTGAACAGCGCCTGTAACACAGCTGGTTAAAATAATAATAATACAGTAGCCTACCCTGAAGTCATCGATTGCTATCTTCATGAAGAAACGAAGGCTTCCCACCTCCCATGACCTGTTCGGTAATTTCATTGGTCAGATTTTTATTTTTATTTTTTATCTTTATTTATACAGATACTCACTCGTCACGAGGACCCACCCCCCAAGAGAAACATGTATTGGGCAGCTATGAGAGCTCCTGGGTGTGATGACATGAAACTCGTTAGCCCGTCAAAAAAAAAATTCCATAAATTATCCGCAACACTGCGTAAGCCGTGGTGTTCAAAGCATGTGAAAAAGTAACAGCCTATAGTCTGGAAATTACAGTAAATTTAGCATGTCATTTGGAAATCAAGATCCCAGAGTCTGGAGGAAGAGTGGAGAGGCCCAACATCTTTGGTATCTGCCAACACTGCCAAAAGTATAAAGCTGGCTGTGGAATATTCTAATTTTCCGAGATAGAGTTTTATTCACAGTATTCTAAATTTTTAGAAGCACCTGTATAGGTTACCGTACTACTTTTCTCACAGCAGAACGAACAGTTTACAGTTTCAGAGGCAGGCAAACAAATAGTTCCTCTGCGAGAGGTAAAGTGGAGACAGAAACGTGGTTACAGGTAGCGGTCTACATGAGTTCATTTGTTCTCACAGGCCGAGTTGGCAGATGAAAGGTTACAGGGCTTTTTGTAACTTTGACTGCTGTCATGCCAGACAGGTTAGCAGAACCAGACTTCCTTTGAAAAACAGCTGATTTTTCCCTCGGGAAGAGTTGGGTTGCCTGTTGACTCGACTGGTAGCTAGCTGTCATTGCAAGAGACATAAGGTTTTGTTACTGTGGGTAAAGTGTAGCCTGGCCCTCGCCTTCCTGCACAGCTCCGCTCAATTCTCATTTCCCTTCACTGCACAGTCTGGGACTTTACCCACCCACAAGGATTTGTCCAGTAGATTTTTGTTCGGACCAATCAGAGAACAGAAGGGGTGGAGTTTTGGACCCTAACCCACGCCCCCACCAGTCCCAGCGCGCAGCGTCCTATAAAAGGGCTCTGCCAGCGCTCAGTCAGCGAGCAGCGGCATGTTCTCATTCAAAGCGATGCAGAACTGTTTTATATGTGACACAAATTTATTAATTTCCCCTTCTTAATCCCTTATCTGGAGTTTTCTTTTGTTTTTTTTCCCCCAAAAGTTAAGTAATCGCTCCCTCGTCCTCCTTCTCCTCCACCCTCCTGCTGAGTAAAATGAACACGGAAATGCCTCAGGTTGTCACGAGAATTAAACTCGGGTTTTATTGCTGACCGAGTCCCTGCAGATTTTCTGGTCTTTTGGTGAGCTGGACCAGCGATCCATGGTTTGATTTTATTGTATTAAAACGTTTTATAACATATAAACACAGAATTTGCGCAGCGAGAGAAAAGCTGCAGGACTCCTGGAGCAGGGGGCGGAGCAGTTGTCAGTCAAGTTCACCAGAGCACGGGGGGTGGCTCTGAGGGGAGGGAGCAGAATGCTTTCCCTGTTCAAAATATCCAATGGTTTTGTTCCTAAGCAGAGGCCACGCCTCCAGCAAGAAACGTTTTTCAATGGGAAAAGTCCAGACCCTAGTACGAAGCGAAGTGAAGCACAGGGTCTGGTTACAACCAGGCTAGGTAAAGTGGTGTCCTTTTTATTTTTCTGTAACAGGGTTATGGTGAAGAAGTTGGCGAAAGAACATGGTTTATAAGTTGGGTACAGGTTGATGCTATATTAGCACCGCATGGTGGAGAAAATAAAAGAGCCAAATAGGTTAGCCCTCAAATACCGGTATGCTTTTCTTAAATTGTTTAGAAGATTTATGAGTACATGTATAGGAGTAGCTACTGTTTTCACAGCTGAGTTTTAAATTTTAAAGTGAGTTAACAAAACATGACCATTATTAGCATAAATACAGCTAACCCAAATTTACGTAACAAGCTCCCATTTTACATGCATTAGAACACCCAAGTAATGGGAATTAGAAATGCTTTTGAAAGTATTTAAATGAATAAAGTGACGATATTTAACTTACTTTTCATTTTTATGTACGGTACATTTATATGATTGTCTATTGTTGTCTGTACCTCATCTGTGTTCTTTGTCTAAAACAGGTCTCTCTTGCAAATTAGTCCTCGAGGCTCAATGAGACTAACCTGTATAAATGAAGACTGAAAGAATATCCATACCTCACTGGTGTAAAAATTGGATGAAATGTGACATGGCCATTCAGACTGAGATCTCTTTGAAAAACATTAGACATGTATCCAATGTAGTACCACAAATTGGGGGAGGTCATGTATTTGAGCATCTTCTGCCTGCAGTGTTAATGCAGCCTCAGCTACTGCAGATTTGTGCTTGCAAATAACCATAGCATTCTATGTAAACAACTTTATCCATTCATTCATGAATGAATGGAAGAACTGATAGCAACCCATAGGCCTGTCACGATAGCTAATTTTGCTGGGCGATTAATTGCCTCAGAAATTATTGCGATAAATGATAATATTGTTTGAAATTTCACAATACCTAATTAGTAATTAATGTCAAATTTAAGTTGGTTAATTTTTGTGTGTAATACCTTTTTTGACCACTGGATGACAGTATAAGACAGTTTGAACTGAAGGATGGAGCAGAGTGTTAACTGGGAGGGAGGCCCCTTGATGTGACATGGGCTGTCTCTCATTCCTGCTTTTTGGTTCTCAAAATGGCAAACGCTCATTGTGGTTTGAGCTCTTTAGCATAGCGTTTGTCACACAAAACTTTGTATAAAAAAATCAGTAAACAAGTTCTCAGCTTCTTTTGCAGAGAAAAACAACTTTTTAGACGAAGGCACGGGTTTCAACCGTGAATTTTGGAGCTTTGACAAGACAGAGGTATTTTTCCCCAAGGTCGACCTTTTAGCTTAGCTTGTAGCTTAGCGTCTCAGCGTAGCTGCTTTTAACAATCCTAAAACACGATTTCGGATCATTAAAATGGATTTTAAAGAGACAAGAGAAAGGAAGGGGTCAGTGAAGAGCACCGGAGTTGAGCCTTTTATCATCCAGTGTCTTCAGTAGAAAGAGAGAGACACGAAGAAACGATGATGCCAATATGAAAATGAGGTCGATAATTTTCATTTATCATGCGATTAATTGATTTGTCGTTTATTACAACAGGTCTAGCAACACATACGCTGATAAGAAACCATTTGCATGAATTAAAATAAAAAGATGGAAGCCGTCTACCTGTACTGTGGTATTTGCCCCACACGAACTATAGGCAGTAGCCAATCAGGCAGGTTGTTCAAAGAGCTATATCTGCAACAGGTAAGAAATTAACTGCTTTTACTTGTTTCTACAGAACCATTCGCACATGTCATGGTGTCTCTGTGCAAGACACCTACCGTATTTTTTGGAGTATAGGTCGCACCAGAGTATAGGTCACATTACCATACCATACCATACCATTTTATTTATAAAGCACTTTCAACAGGAACAAGTCCACACCAAAGTGCTGGACAAACAAACACGCAACAGGCAACACAGACAATGAAGTACAACACGAAAAACATAAAAACATTGCAGATCATACCATACCATACCATACCAGTTTATTTATAAAGCACTTAAAAATACAGCAGCAGCCGTCCGAAGTGCTGTACAAAAATAAAAACAAGCACAAAACAATAAAAACAATCAATCTCAATCATATAAATATCGGAACATCACAAGTAAAATAATACAACATTAAAACAGAGATGTGAACTCATTCTGGTTTAAAAGCCAATGAAAACATATGTGTTTTTAAACGAGTTTTAAAAACAGATATTGATGGGGCCTGCCTGACCTTCAGTGGCAGCTCGTTCCACAATTTAGGAGCCAGAGCTGAAAATGCTCTGTCTCCTCTGGTCTTATAAAAGGTTTTTGGGACTGCTAAAAGCATCTGGTCAGCGGATCTGAGAGCACGTGATGGCACATAAAGCTGAAGCAGTTCAGACAGATAAGAGGGACTAAAACCGTTCAAAGACTTAAAAACAAACAATAAAACTTTAAAATGGATTCGAAACTGGACAGGAAGCCAATGAAGGGACATTAAGACTGGAGTGATGTGCTCACGTCTGCCTGTACCAGTCAAAAATCGTGCAGCAGCATTTTGTACCAGCTGCAACCGAGAAAGCGAGGCCTTATTTACTCCAATCAGAAGAGAGTTACAATAATCCAGGCGTGAAGTAATAAAAGCGTGGATTACGGTCTCTAAGTGGCGTCTAGAAAGGAGGGGCTTGATTTTTGACAGGCGCCTCAAATGAAAGAACGAGGACTTAACCATGCTGTTGATGTGACAGTCCAGTTTCAGGCAGGGGTCAATTTTCACTCCTAGATTTGTCACAATCGACTTTTCATATGGGGCCAAAGAGGAAAAATCAAAAGTGGTGGGACTGTCATCATAAATCAAACGATCCAATACAAATCAGCTGGCTTTGAAAGCAATGGAGTAGTAGTGAGTTTTTAACCGGGATTTGAAAACCGAGAGGGAGGGGGTTGTCCAATTATTACCAATAGATTGAAAAAAATCCCTATAGGTCGCACCTACGTTTAGCTCTGCTGCAAATGTCTGCCACAGGAGCGCACAGCAAGGCTTTTAAGAAGATTAACACTTAAAAACAATTATTTGTTTGATAAAAATTATAGCAAATATGTGTCTGAGCTGAACTTTTCTTTAATAAATGAACGTAATTGTGAAATGAGCTGGATTTAAAAATTTGTTTCGCCGAAAGTGATAACAAGCCATATACAGGTATTCCCCGATTTACGAGCGAGATCCGTCACAAGGGGGCGCTCGTAAACCGGAAATCTCGTAATTTGGAACGGCCGCCATTTCTCTCGTAAACCCGGAAGTCCGCTCGTAAATTTCGCCAGCGCACCTAAAAACACTCTATTTTCATCTAAAAACTACTTTTGAGTGCATAAAAATGATCGGAAACGTGTGTTTATATGCTTAACTTGCTAACTGTAGTGAAAAAACACATGAAAACTCAGTATTTTTTTCGTTTTTTCCAAAAATTCAACCCGGAAGTCCGCTCGTAAATTTCGCCAGCGCACCTAAAAACACTCTATTTTCATCTAAAAACTACTTTTGAGTGCATAAAAATGATCGGAAACGTGTGTTTATATGCTTAACTTGCTAACTGTAGTGAAAAAACACATGAAAACTCAGTATTTTTTTCGTTTTTTCCAAAAATTCAACCCGGAAGTCCGCTCGTAAATTTCGCCAGCGCACCTAAAAACACTCTATTTTCATCTAAAAACTACTTTTGAGTGCATAAAAATTATCGGAAACGTGTGTTTATATGCTTAACTTGCTAACTGTAGTGAAAAAACACATGAAAACTCAGTATTTTTTTCGTTTTTTCCAAAAATTCGCAGCTCGTAAGTCTGGGACCTCGCAGATCAGAGCGCTCGTAAATCGGGGACTACCTGTACTGTATAGGTCGCACCTGAGTATAGGTCGCAGGCAATGAAAAAATGATAAAAAGGTGCGACCTATACTACGAAAAATACGGTACTGTATACCCTAATTGCTCTCCGAGTGCTTACATAGACGCCCACTGCTCCACCTGGGTGTGTCCTGCATTAAATGCATAGCACCAATTTCTCCATCGTATGGGAACATACAATGATGACAACACATGGCACTTTACTTTTAATTGAACCCCAACTGAAAATATCTGAACTATTATTTTTAAAATCCTGTTGATGTCCACACTCTGACTGCAACTGCAATTTTTTTTAAATAAAACTGTACAGCGGCTGCGGTTAAAGCTCCTGCTTCATCCAAAAACGTGTACGTTGTAGAGAAAAAGAACGACAAAAGGGTCGTTGCTGAAAATGCCAAGACTGACGAGCTTGTGCGTCGTCGTAGACGCAAAAGGCAGCAGTTATAGCACCTACTTAAGAAAGGTCAGGTGACTGACTAAAATAACAGCTCTCAGATAGATCTGTCAAATAGTCAGAGCTCTTCAAGGGTTCATGCATGTTTTAATTTGGTGGTTGTAGATAACGTACAGTACAGAATCATGCTGCAATTATCGTGACATCATGCATTTTACTGGACTTTTGTTAAAAGTAAGCACAGGTTGAGAGAAAGACAAGTGGTTGTGCACACAGTTAGAAGTATGATTACCACTGGGGCCAGCTGTCCAACACATGATCCCACTCATTATGCTGGAAGGTGCTTAGGAGAAGAAGGATCACGTGAATTGTTGTATGCAGAGCGTAGTAGAAGCCAGGAAAGCCCAGCGTGGCATTCTCAGCGGTGTGCAAGAACACTGATACCTCCCCTGGGTGGAGGCAGGGAAGTCCTCCTGGTTTACGTGACCCAGAAGGACTTAAATCTCTACTGTCACACATGCTCGTGCTCCTAATGGGCATCTAGTGCCACAGAGCTACACTGAAGGAAGAAAAAAAAGGTCACTTTCTGTGAGCAGAGGAAGTTCAAGAGAGGTTCAAGGACCTGCTCCCTGCAGGTTAACGCTCGCTATCACATCACTTTAAATTAGTCGTAATAACAGTATAGATTTAAAGAATAATATGCATATCGCCTGGCGCCTTTCATGCTAGAGTTTTTATAAGATCAAAAACTGGAGAGATGATGGAGTCATACCGTATTTTCCGCCTGATAAGTCTCACCTTTCTATAAGTCGCATTGTCCAATTATTGGCAATAAATTGAAAAAATCCATAAACAGGTCGCACCTTTATTTAAGTCGCATCTATTATGCGTCACCGCTGATGCGTCGCGTATGTTACTCGCCACCGCTGACAACCCGAAATGTGGACCGGTGGTTAGCTCTGATGCAAATGGCTGCCACACGGAAAGACTTTAACAAGATTAACACAGTAAAAACAATTATTTGTTTGCTGAAGATTAAGATGTGTCTTAGCTGAACTTTTCCGTAATAAATGAACGCAATTGTCAAATCAGCTGGATTTAAATCGTTTCGCTTTGACGTCTTCCAAACGGTCGCGCGCTGCGAAAATAAATTATAAATAAATCGAATTTTATCTCAAACATCTCCTACAGCTAATAGTTTGTAAATGTCCATCTAGTGATTACTTTCTGTAAGTTTCATAACAATCTGTCCTGTGGTTTCGTAGTTCATACCTCCAGAGCAGGAGGCCGGGCGGCGACAGAGTCAGTCCGACCAGAGGAGGCTGCCGTTGGACACATGAGGTGGGAATGGTCGGTGTACCCTAGCGGACAAAAGTGGTACTGCACCCCCAGCGGCTGAAAGTGGTACTGCACCATTTTTTGCCAAAATTAAAAATGGTCATATTTGATCTAAAATTTGGTCTAAAAATATGGGGAAAAAATCCATAAACAAGTCTCACCTCTCTATTAGTCGCAGGGCATGCAAATTAGACAAAAAGGTGCGACTTATAGACAGGAAATTACGGTAGTCATTTTGGTCAATGCTGTAACGTTATGTGTGTCACGCTTTGAGTATGTGATGTGAATGACAGTCAGCTACTATGATCACATTTTAGCCTAATATCTGTGAAACTGACTGTATTGTAGGCATTTTTTGTGTTATAGTCACTTTGACTGTGGAAGCCATCTTGAATTGAATTGGCTCCAAAAGGTCATCAGTTTTAACTGTGCATCCAATCCTGACTGATGGTCCTCTTTTTGCACGTGACAAATAGTATTGGCTGTCACCAGCAAGCTGGTCGATCCACCACGAGAAGGTGACTGAGTTTGTTGCCGCGCCTCGGACTGAAGAAGTCTTTTGGGTAAATGACGAAACGTTTGGACGAAGAAGAATCTGTCCAGATGACCTGACTTTACTTTGTTAGATTGATCTACCTGGATTATTGAGCATGCATGAAAATGACCTGGCATCGTGCAGCCTTCACAACACAAACTTACACTGTGCCAAGCAAGTGACACAAAAATAAAAAATAAACACTTTTTAGTCTGCCAGTAATTATTAAAACTAAATAATTTACAGGGACTTCCTACCTTGATGCCAGTTTCTACATTTCATACATTTTATTCCCCTATCCTTCACAATTCACTTGGAATAACATCCATCTCCTGTTGTTTTCCTTTCCACTAACCCAGGGGTCTGCAACCTTTATGATCAAAAGAGCCATTTTACGCCTTCATTCACTAAATAAAAGTGATCAGAGCTGCAACAACCTGCTGCGATTATCAACTGGTGGCCCGAGGGCCACTTTGGGTTTGTTGGAGAAGGCTTTTGTGGCCATTAGGGGTGACGTTATGAAGCTAAAATATCTAATAATTTAGATTTTTACAATTTAAGACAAATGTAAAGACCAGATTCTTGTAAAAGGGGGTGGGTAGTTTTTATTTAATAAAAACTATGAATATGCAGACCTATGCATTTTTTTATTGTGGAAAAACAAGTACAGAAATAAAGCATTAAATTAAAGTATGTTTTACTCCTTGTACATGTTCCAGCAAAAGAAAAGACAAGAAAAGAGTTAGCTAGTCCTTGTTTTTATCATTAATGTAACAACCAATAAAAGGCAGCTTTATGTCAGTTTTGAGCAAAGCTTGAAAGAGCTGCTGCAGAGGAACCAAAGAGCCGCATGTGGCTCCAGAGCCACAGGTTGCAGACCCCTGTAACCCATACACAGATGCTTGAGCACCCCCAAAAAGAGGCTAAAATTTCCACTGTTTGGGTGTCCAACAAATATTTGTCAAACTGCATAAAATGCACTACAAAAGCAGCTTGAATTAGCTTTTTTTTTTTAAACCTGCAGAGCAATGGTTTTGTAGCTGAAGCAAAAAAAAAAAAAAAAAAATCTGAGAATGTAATTTCAATTCTGTTTGTCAAGAGAACAAAAGTTTATTTTATTTAAACTAATAGTTTACCCATAAAACCATGTGATAGGATCTTTTCAGTGGCTCAGTTAATAAAATTTGTTTGATAAGGTGTTTCTGGGCTACACATTTTGTTGTAACTAAAAAAGCTAAGTCTGGTCCTCTGGACATTCAAAAAAAAAAAAAAAAAGGCAAAAAAATAATTGTAGAAACGTTTCGTCTTTCGTTCGTTTCCCCAGACTGAGGAAGTCTTTCAGACGAAAGACGAAACGTATTTACAATGTTTTTGCTTTGTTTTGTTTTGCTTTTTTGAATGTCCAGAGGACCAGATTTAGCTTCTTTTTTTTTTATGTTTCTACCTGGATTATTGAGCATGCATCAGGGAATTTTGTTGTAACGTTTAAAGTAAAATGATACTGGAATGTGGTAGCAGTGAAATGTTTCGTTTAATTTGTGGTTTGGTAAAGTTTAGTAATGATAAAGACTGATCAAATCGACAGGGGGGAGGGAAGGCTCTTCGCCAACAGGTCTGAGATCAGTTTTCATGGGTGGTCCTGTTGCTGGATTACCTAACAACAGGCTTCAGATAAGCGCACAGAGTCCCCGCCCTCTTTAGTGGATATTAAAACGCGATTGGTCAGAGCCATTGACGCTTGCACTGGTCTCTTGTAGCTATTGGTGCAGCTGCATGTCATTAAATGTCAGTCAAAGTGATTGACCAATCAAATGTAGGCCTGGGCTCCTAGTCCCGCCCATTTGTTCGTTGACGCACAGGGTCATGTGTTGTTTGTGCTGTGGCCCGTAGAGATGTGTACAGGAGCAGAGGAGAGGGAGTGCTAACGGAGCTAGCTGGTCCCTCCCGGTGGCAGCAACACGGCTGGACGTGCTCATGTTCTACACGGTAGGCTTTATTTCATGAAAAAAAAAGAAGCCCGCTTTGGATTACCTGCCTCGCTGCTACAAAGAGACGTTTTTTTGTGTGTTTTTGGGAGTAACAAAGCCGGTGTGTGCGCGCGGATCACAAATCAAGCGAGTGAACGTTAGCTGGCCTAGCCGGACTCGGGAGCTCGTCTCTCCCAAAAACAAGAATGGGGTCTAGGATTAGCCTGCTACTAAAGTGACCTCTGATTGTAAGAGCGCTCATGGCGAATTTCACGAACTACCAGGAAGGCAAGGCCACGATGTTGATGGTGGAGGCGCAGCGGAGGAGGGACGTGGGGACCAGACCTGCGGCCACGAACGGAGACGGCTCGGTGGGGGAACCCCCTTCCCCGATCGTTAATATCGGCGGAGCAGCAGCAGGAGGTGGTGGAGGAGGTGGCTCTCGTCTCCACCAGCACAGCCTCGCACAAGAGTCGCCAAAGGATCCGCAGCATCACCACCAGCTCGCTCCGCAGCAGCAGCAGCATCTTCTCGGGGAAAACGCCCCCGAGTCCCCGGGCAGAAGAGGCGATGTGTACGCGGCGGTGACCGTGGCCAGCAACGCCTCGGACTCCGTCGACGACATTCGGAAGTGCGGCTACCTGAGGAAGCAGAAACACGGACACAAGCGGTTCTTCGTGCTCCGGGCCGCCAGCCACCTGGGCCCCAGCCGCCTGGAGTACTACGACAGCGAGAAGAAGTTCAGGAGCAGCCTGCGCTCGGCCAGCGGGGGGCCCGTGGCCCCCTCGCCCCCCAAGAGGGTGATATACCTCTACCAGTGCTTTACTGTCAACAAAAGGGCGGACTCGAAAAACAAACACCTCATCGCCCTTTACACCAAGGACGAGCATTTTGCCATTGTGGCGGAGAACGAGCAGGAGCAGGAGGACTGGTACGTCGCCATCAGCGAGCTGATGAGCGAGGGGAAGAGGGGACACGTGGACTCTGATGACTTGGATGATGGGTATGGTACCGTCAGCCCCGGTACTGTGTTTAAAGAGGTTTGGCAGGTTAATGTGAAACCCAAAGGACTGGGTCAAACGAAAAACCTCACCGGTGTTTACCGGCTATGCCTGTCCACGAAAATGATTCACCTCGTCAAACTGAACTCTGAAACCCCTTGCGTCAACCTCCAGCTGATGAATATACGGCGCTGTGGACATTCGGAGAGCTTCTTCTTCATCGAGGTGGGCCGCTCCTCCTCCATCGGGCCTGGGGAGATATGGATGCAGGTGGACGATTCCGTTGTGGCCCAGAACATGCACGAGACCATCCTGGAGACGATGAAAGCCCTGAAGGCCTTCGCCGAGTTCCGGCCGAGGAGCAAAAGCCAGTCCTCGGGTTCCAACCCCATGTCGTTCATCACGACGCGGCGCCACCTGGGCAACCTGCCGCCGAGCCAGACGGGGCTGCAGCGGCGGTCGAGGACGGAGTCTGTGGTTGGCACGCCGCCCTCGAGTAAAAGCTCTGGGGCGAGCGGTTATCGCTTTCGCACATCCAGCGAAGGCGAGGGGACGATGAACCGGCCGTTCCGCTCGGCCACAGGAAGTCTGGTGCACCTCAACGCGGCCCGTGCGGCTCATAACCGCCAGGAAGTGGCCGGCGGCAGCAGTTGGAGCGGAGTTGCCACTGGAAACGCTGGGACGAGCACTGGGGGCAGTCGCTACGTCAGAGCCGTCCCAGGTTCATCATCCACCTGCCACGCCCGCTCCGCGTCGCTTCCCGTCTCCCACTTTCCCTCCACCACCAGTCCAGTCAGCGTTTCCTCCAGCAGCGGCCACGGCTCCGTATCGGACACGTTCACTCGCCCGTCCAGTGCATCGATATGCGGCTCGCCGTCGGATGGTGGCTTCAACTCTTCGGACGAGTACGGCTCCAGCCCGGGCGACTTCCGGTACTTCCGGGTGAGGAGCAACACCCCAGACTCTCTGGGAAACACGCCACCCATCAGAGAGGAGAACTGTCTAAATGACTACATGGCCATGAGCTGGAGCCGGGAGGTCTTCGGCACCAGCGTGTGTTTTGGAAATGCTAGTGGAGGGGACGCACCACGCGACGAGAGCACATCAGCTGCGGAGGATGAGCGGTTTTCATCTTCATCCTCACTAAGGAGGAGGACTCACTCTTTCTCCAGACCTACTGGGGGTGCGACGGGAGGCTCTGGAGTTGCAGTTTATCAGAAAATGACCCAGACCAACTCCTCTCTGGACGAAGGGTCAGACGTGGTGTTGCCATTCGGCGGAGGGTTGCTCCGCGGTGGGCCTTCGTCCTCCTCCTCCTCGCTCCGCTCTGACTACAGCTCCTGCTCTGAGCACAGCCAGCAGAGCCGTCCCTCCACGTCGTCCCGGACGGAGTCTGGTGCTGAGCGCCCCCCGCTTTCCTCCTCCTCTGCCAAGGAAGACGGCGGCTACATGCCCATGATGTGTGGTGTGGCCGCGTCGCCCCGGGACACCCCTCCTGACTACATGCCTATGCAACCCACATCTTACCCCTGCAACGCCTCTCACTCTCCTCAATTAGGTACGCGCTCCGCTCACCACAATCCACAGATCCAGCCTCAATCTTCCACAGACTCTCACGGCTACATGATGATGCTCCCAGGGGGCAGCGGCACCTCTCCCTCCCCCGTACAGTCCTCTCCAAGCCCTCACAGTAGCTCCAGCATGGCTGCTGCCGGTCGGAGCGACAGCATAGCTGAGAGACCGGAGAACGGAGAGTACATGGACATGTCCTACAGCGGCAGGTGCAAGCTCATAAGTGAAGACAGTGGTGACTATTACGCCCCTGTGGAGACCCCCAAGTCTTACAGCCCCTATTTCTCCCTCCCTCGCTCCTACAAGGCCCCCACCAGAGAACGAGACGAGAAGGAGGACGGGGAGTATGTACCCATGAGTTCTCCTGCCAAGCCAGTATATTCATCAGTCGCAACAGCGTCAATGTCAATACCACAAAAAAGGGGTGGAGGAGGAGGCAGCACCTCCACTCCCTCTCATCCTCCTCCGCCGTATGGAGCTCACCACACAACCGCAGCGATGGCCGACAGGCAGATTGTGAGGCCCACCCGCCTTCCTTTAGGCAGGAGGAGCTTCCACGGTCCGCCGAGGGTCAGCGAGCCCTCCACAGCGTCTGCAGGCTCCTCGGCTTCAGTCCCGGCTGCGGACGTCTCGCGCGAGGGCCCTTCCAGTCCCGGAGAGTACATCAACATCGAGTTTGGCGATCACTTTCCACACCAACAGCAGCCTCCCGCCTATCCGCTCTCAGCCCAAGACGAAACGTCAAGTGACCCTCGTCGTTCCCCTCCCCATTCCCAGGATTACATGAGTGTGGAGGTGGGAGCAGAGCAGCAGGTCGCTGCTGGATGTGCGGGTAAGAATCAGTCGCCCAGGCCCAGCCTCGTCGCACCCTGGAACCCACCCAGCTACATCCGACCTCTTGCCAATAACCCAGGGGTGCTGGCTTCCCCTGGAGTCCAGCGGGGAGATCGCTGGAGGTCGGTGGGAGATGATTACACAGATATGACCTTTAACCTCAGCAGAGGTGAGCAGACTCAAACGAGCCCCACAGCCATGCTGCAGCATCTCTGTGTGATCGAGGGACGTTACGATTATCTCCCATCCAACTCCTCCTCCATTTCCCCTCCTCTCCCCACATCAAGCCACCAGCTGGAGCCAAAGGTGGTGCGAGCAGATCCCCAAGGCAGGCGGAGACACAGCTCGGAGACGTTCTCGTCCAGCTCCTCCTCTAATTCAACTCCATCCGGAGGAGGACTTGGCCCCTCGTCCACCCAGCCCTCGCAGTCTAACACCACAGCCAACGGATCTTACGAAGCAGAGGGACAGGCCTTCAAGTGGGCCAGCTCGGCGTCTTTCGACAGCGTTTGGATGTCCGTGGAGGGCGTAGGGGATTTACTGCCTCACCAAGCCCAGCCAGGCTCCACAGACTCCAGGACCCCAGCATCCTCCTCCCCGTCTTTTTCAGGGGCCGGAGCCAGTAGCAGAATGTGCAGGAACATGTCTGTTGGCTACCAGAACGGCCTCAACTACATCGCTTTGGAGCTGAGGGAGGATGGGGGTCGTACAGAACCCACGACGTCTGGGTCTGGTAGCAGCAACGGGAGCGCAGCGACGGTGACGGCGGGGATGGTGCCCCTGCCAGAGAACGGAGCCTACGCCAGTATAGACTTCACCAAATCAGACGGAGTCACCACCACAACCAACGGTGAGTTACAGTTTTTATTTAATCGGTCAGACTGCTCGTGCACCTTTATACAGCAAAGCCTTTAAATTTAACCAGGTGTCGGCCATCATGCAGCATTTCTTTGTAGTTGATGTAACTCAATGTTTGTTTGTGACTTTTTAAAGGTGCAAAAACTTGTTAAACTAGAGAAAATGCAGTGTGAATGCTGAGAAACAGCTGAAATTAGCTTCAAAAAACATGCTGAATTCTAGCCTAAATGAAAGAACAAGCCTTAATTAGCAGAGGAAATCAAAAATAACTTTTTTTTGGGATGAGTTATGTTTAAATGAGCAGAATTTAGTACAACATTTAGGAAATTTGCTGAATAAAGATGAGATTTGCAAAAAATTGCTGAAAAGACAGAAAGAAGCTTAAACTAGCAGAAAGTGCTGAAATGAGCTAAAAACATTGGAATTAGCTGAAAAAGCTCAAATTAGCATAAAACAGCTAAATAATAGCTGAAAAAGCTGGACATAGTAGAAAAAAGCTAAAATGAGCACAACAAGCTGAAACTACGGTACCATAAATATATTAATTAGGCTGAAAGTAGCATAAAACCGCTAAATAATAGCTGAAAAAGCTGGACCTAGTAGAAAAAAGCTAAAATGAGCACAACAAGCTGAAACTACCATAAATATATTAATTAGGCTGAAATAGTAGAAATTAATCATGAAAAACTTGAATCTATGTGAAAACAGCTGGAATTACATGTAGCTAAAATTGCTAAAAAAAAAAAAGCAGCTGAAAAGGTAGAATAAGCTTAAATGAGCAGAAATGAGCCCAAAAATTAGGAAATTTGCTTAAAAAAAAACCCCCGCATGAAATTAGGAAAAAATAGCTGAAAAGACAGAAGCTTAAACAAATTAGCATAAAAACAGCTAAATAGTAGCTGAAATTACTGAAAAAGTTAAACTTAGTAGAAAAAATCTGAAAGGAGCATAACAAGCTGAAACTACCATAAAGACATTAATTACTCTGAAAGTAGCAGAAATTAACAACGAAAAACTTTAATTTATGTGAAAACAGCTGAAATTAGCTAAACTTCTATAAGTAAGTAGCTTAGAACAAGCTTAAATTAGCAGAAGAAAGTAGAAACATGTTTGCATTTTTAGGCTGAAAGAAGCAGACATTAGCACAAAAAAGTGGAAATTATCTGAAAACAGCTGAAATTAGCAACGAAAAAAGCCTGAAAAGTAGTTGGAAAAGCAGAAATAAGCCTAGAAGGAAGTGGAGAGAACATTTTTGCTGAATTAGGCTGAAAAAAGTTGAAATTAGTGCAAAAAATGTGGAATAACTGAACATTTTTAATTAGCATAAAACTAGCTAAATAGTAGCTGAAAAAGCTGAAACTTTCATAAATAAGCTGAAGAGCATAACAAGCCGAAATTAACAGAAATAAGTTAGAAGAAGCACAAAAAAGTTGTAGTTAGCAGAAAGAAGCTGAAAGGAGCTCAAAACAGCTGAAATTAACTAAAAGTAGCTGGACAAACGTTTGCACAAGGAAGCTGAAATAAGCTAAAGCAGAACAAAATGTGAAAGGAGCAGTAAAAGGTTATAAACAAATCTAAAGAGTTGAAGGATGTAAAAATAAGGGGGGGGGGGGGAGTCAGAAAAGGCTAAATGTTTCAAAAAGCTAAAGTTGTACCTACACCAAAAGTCATGACAGCCTTCTCCTGAACGAGTTGAACCTGTTTGATTTATGATTTGTTGAAATGGCACAAAAACTGTGGAACGAGAAAGATGTAGAAAAACGAATGGAAGATAAATGGATCAGAATAGAGTGAATGCTTCATAAACATTCACACTACTGTATTCCTATTTTATCCTTCGCTGGAATCCAAAAATAACCCTGAGAGCCGCGTGCTATTAATAGTTTGATGTTGTTTGAGTGGTCTGCTCCTTTGTTGTGTTGGACTTCATATCTAGGCTGTGTGATGTCGACAGCTTCCTTCCAGCTCTTGAAGCGTCCAGCTGTTGCCTGTGAAGGCTTCTGTCTGTCTGCAGGAGCGTTGTTGTAGGAAGTGGCCCAAATGTGTGGTCCGTCTTGAGGGTTTGTGCCAAGAGAAGACAGCTGGACTTGTGAATGAACAGAGGTTTATGTTAGGTCAGCTGTGGACCCAACTAACCCCCCCCCATAAAAGGGCCTTGTAGCTGGCCTCTGCTGTGCCTGTTTGTGCACATGCTGCTGTTCTGTTTGTGTCAGCATGTACGTGAAGTGCACTCGTGTGTGCGTGTTTGTGTGTTTAAACCCTTTTTGTCTGCCCTAAGCTGGTCACTTGAGACATTTTT
Organism: Garcialebias charrua; assembly: GCA_038048925.1. NCBI lineage: Eukaryota > Metazoa > Chordata > Actinopteri > Cyprinodontiformes > Rivulidae > Garcialebias > Garcialebias charrua. The sequence continues at coordinate 2,987 of JBBPBX010036730.1, read as the reverse complement.
AATTCTAAAAACATGAAAAAATGCTCTGACAGCGGAGCACTTCGGATGAAGGCAAAGCTCACGATGCACATTTAAGTCTAGTCTGCTTTCACTGAACTCATCAAATTTATTCAGTTTCCTGCAAGACTGTTGCTTTAATCTAGTAAAATATTTAAAAGCCATAACGTCATTTTTTAAAAAAGTTCTGTCTAATTGAGAGATTTCCTTCTTTTCAGTGTTAAAACATACTGTATATATATCAACACTTTTAATAGTACAGTATTTTACTTCTTTGCTCATTTAGTGTATTTTGGTGGCTCTCGTCAAGAGCAGTGGCAAGTGGCTGTAGCACTTCACATCATCATATTTGTGTAATGCATAAATGCCAGTGCAACTTCTTTATGCAACAAGTTATAATAATATATTACATACTGATCACTGTATTATAAACAAGTAAACAACATAGTAATAATGCATGGTTTTCTAGTTTTATGATAGTTTATTA